>JAKUCA010000155.1:0-23733 GCA_030567025.1 Geotrichum europaeum
AATAAAAAAAAAAAAAAAAAAAAAAAAAAAAAAAAAAAAAAAAAAAATCTTTGTCAATTTATAACAAAAGATCACTAAAACCTGTCAAACTTGTAGTGATTAATATCTAAAAAAAAAATAAATAAAAAATATATATATGCGGCTCGTTAAATAATTATATGTGTAAATCTACTTTATATATTCTACTTTTTTTTTTTTTTTTTTTTTTTTTTTTCCAATTAGCCCTCCTCCTCGGACAGGAGTTTCTCGGCGTCCAGAGCAGCCATGCAGCCAGTACCGGCTGAGGTAATGGCCTGTCTGTATCTCTTGTCCTGGACATCACCAGCAGCAAAGACACCCTTGACCGAGGTGATGGTCGAGCCAGGAACAGTCTTAATGTAACCCTCCTCGTCAGTATCAACTTGACCCTTGACAATGGCGGTGGCGGGGATGTGGCCAATGGCGTAGAACAAACCCTTGACCTCGAGATCTCTGATCTCGCCACTATTGACATTCTCAATCGTGAGCGCGTTCAGCAGCTTGCCGTCACCCTTGGCCTCCTTGGAAACGTGGTTGTAAAGAATCTCAACCTTGGGGTGCGCGGCAAGACGCTTGGCCATAATGGTAGAAGCACGCAAGTAGTCCTTTCTAACAATAACGTAAACCTTGGAACCGTACTTGGTCAGGAAAAGAGCCTCCTCGGCAGCAGAGTCACCACCACCAATGACAGCCAGAGGCTGGTTTCTGAAAATAGGCACAGCACCGTCGCAAACAGCGCAAGCAGAGATACCCTTCTGCCAGTAGGTGTCCTCACCAGGAAGGTGCAGTCTCCTGGCAGAGGCACCAGTAGCAAGGATAACAGCGTCGGCGGTGATGGGCTCAGCGTCCTCGTTCCACTCAGTCCAGAGCTTGAAGGGTCTTTGGGAGAAATCGACCTTGGAAATGGTCTCGGTGATGATTTCGGTGCCGAATTTGACCGACTGCGCTCTCATATTGTCCATGAGACCAGAGCCAGAGATACCATCGGGGAAACCAGGGAAGTTCTCAATATCGGTGGTGGTGGTGAGCTGGCCACCAGCAGCAATGCCGTTAGCAAGCATACCCTCGTAAAGAGTGGGCTTAATCTCGGCACGGGAGAGGTAGATAGCAGCGGTGTGGGCAGCAGGGCCGGAGCCAATGATAACAACTTGGTGATGCGTCGACATTTTGCGAATAAGTAGATTGTTGGAGGGCGTAGTAGTGGGTTGTTCGTTGAGTATAGAAGAGGCCAAAAGCGCGGATGACAATGAAGAAAGCCTAGACTTAGCTGAAAAAAGGCGAGCTGAAAATTTAGACGACACTTTGACTAATTTATAAAGATAAAAAAAAAAGAAGAAAGGGGATTTTAGTTGAAAACAAAAGTAGGAAATTCCTGGAGGTTTAAATAAATTTTTTTTGGTAAATGAAAATTTCTTAGTTGTTGTTTTCGATTAATAAAAAAACGAAACCGTGAGAAGGTCTAGGCCCTTCTCGACTTGGCCCTTTGAAAGTCTATTGAGGGCGCAGTGCAGTTGATTCCGCAAGTAACGCACACCTGATTTTATTAGCTCCGCTGATGTCATGACCATCGTCACCGGCGCTGCCCTTGGAGCAATAACAACTAATGACGCATATTAACAATCAATCAAACAAAAAGCAAAACAAATAAGCAAACATAGATTTCCATATGCCCCTCAGCATGCTCACTTGGCACGCACAAATTTCTTTACAATTGGACTACCAGAAAAGACTGGATTCAACAAAACACACAAAAGAAAGTATTCCAGGCCGCGCCGCCGGCTCTCCAAAAACGAGATGCGAAACTTTGAAACGACGCTTTTTGGCGGCAGATCCGGGATCTGGTGCAGCCGTTTTGGAAATGCAAATTTTAGTTGTTGTCGTAGGGTATCAAACTCACTGTAGCGCTTACGGATTGTAATCACCCCGGCCGGCGCCCCCGGGTGCGGCAAAGTCTCAATCGTCACAATCCACACGACGTACGCGCCTGCCTTTGAGTTCCCCTGGATAAGACTGTAATCGTCAATATGCACGTTTTTCACCCACACGCCGGCGCTGTTCTCATCAGGATTCTGCGTGCGGTCAATCAACTGGATTGGATCCGGGTTTGCTTGGATCAGCTCGTCCACGTTGCCAATTCCGTGGATCTCGCCCACTTGCCATCTCTAAAAATTACAATAGAAAAAAACCTCTCCTTCCGGTTCCGCGATCCGTGGTCGCGTTGGAGGAAGGGGGGAGGATGCTGGTGTTAGTAATACCGCTCTTCATGTCGCTTATAAATGTGGTGGCTGTTCCAGGCCCAGGCTCTCTGGCGGGACCCAGGGGTGGAATGGTAGAGAAGGAGAGCGGCGACCAGCCTATAAATGAATTAAACGTACCTCTGTACCATCGCCACTGTTGGCACGACTGCTGCTGGCGGCGGCGGTATTGCTTGTAGTTGCGGACACCGACATTCGGGTCTTTTTCTTTGAAATTTGTCAGTTTCTTTGATGTAGTTGGGGCAGGCAGCTTGCTCTTGGACTGGTGAAGACATTCAAGCCTTTGGGCCTTTGCTGTTGCGCTGGACGTTTTTGGTGAGCGGCATCGGCTGCCTGGTGACCTTTCCACTTTGGGGATGTTTAGTCATCCATATAAAGCCATTACGTGAGCAGATTGCTGGAAGAACTAGCCTGTTATGGCATATCTGATTGAGATAAAACATGGGAAATAAATTACAAAAAGTATTAATTATGTAAAATCTAAAACATAAATACTAAGACACACGACATTTAATGCTCCGAAATTAGCTGGTACTTTTGCACCGTCTCGCTTTCGCGCCGGAACCACCCAGCCACCCGCTCGGTCCAAGACTCCGTCCCATTAGAATTTGATGCCGGGTTGCTATAAAGTGGTTTCCATAGCCGCAGTAGGAGGCTTGACATCACAACGCTTACACTACTGCATGCCATTGCGGCCCCGGCCACGACAGGATGCATCATAATACCAAAAGGAATGAACATGCCCATCGCGACTGGAATCATCAACATATTGTAGACAAGTGCCCACCCCAAGTTCATTTTTATGCGGCGGAAAGTTGTTGATGACAAGTCAAACGCTGACAGCAAGTCAAGCAACACATGACTAGAGTCCCGAACTAACACAATGTCAGCGGCTTCAAGCGCGGCATCCGTGGCGCCGGTAATAGAAATACCCAGGGACGCACTTGCCAGTGCTGGCGAGTCGTTAATACCATCACCAACAAATGCAACCACCTCCTTTTGCCGTTTTGTTTCCTCTTCCTTGTCGTTCTCAAAAGCTGTTACCATTAGAAGCTGGAACTCCTCGTCGTTGCCAGACTCAAGAGATTTAATAATCTCGAGCTTGCCCTCGGGAGAGACCCCACCCCAAGACCGTTCGACGCCAAGTTCCTGTGCCACGCGAGAAACAACTGAAGGGTGGTCGCCGCTAATAATACCGACAGAGTAACCGCTGCTTTTAAGTTCGTTAATGACAACTTTGGCCTGTTCGCGAATGGTGTCTGAAAGTGTAATGTAACCCGCATAAAAATCATTGATGGCGACAAATACGACTGTTTGACCGGCAATAATCGTCTCGTCAAGCGCATCTTGTGGAACTTTAATCTTCGCGTTGGTAAGCAGCTTTAAATTGCCCGTCGATACTTTGATTTTGCGGTCGCCACTACCAACCTGAATTACGGCAGTGACGCCCTGACCAACCACGACTTTAAAATCTATCACATATAATTCATCTTCACTACTGGTACCAGACTTTTGATGCTGCTGGTGCTCCTGAGCTGAACGTTCAACCAGGCTTCTGCCAATGGGATGCT
This sequence comes from Geotrichum europaeum, assembly GCA_030567025.1. Lineage (NCBI taxonomy): Eukaryota > Fungi > Ascomycota > Dipodascomycetes > Dipodascales > Dipodascaceae > Geotrichum > Geotrichum europaeum. The sequence continues at coordinate 3,845 of JAKUCA010000155.1, forward strand.
CACTGCTTTGCTCAACAGCGCCAATAAGTCTCCACCACAATGCGGGATCTGCATATTTGCACACCACATTGGAAACAGTCATTTGCCCCGTTGTCAGAGTACCAGTTTTGTCAAATAGCACAGTTGTAACTTTAGATGCCGTCTCAAGCACAGCGCCACCTTTGATCAGAATACCGTGGCTGGCACCAATGCCAGTACCAACCATGACGGCTGTAGGCGTAGCGAGACCCAGAGCACACGGGCATGCAACAACAATAACAGAAATGCATAAATGTAGACACACCATGAACTTGCCATCAGGGCTCATAAAGGGCTTGGGTGGTGGATTCATAACATGAGAAGTAATAATCCAAAACACAAAAGTAACAGAACCAAGGAATAGTACAATTGGTACAAAAATCCCAGCAATGTAGTCTGCAAACCGCTGCACATCAGTTTTGGAGGTTTGTGCATCTTGAACCAATTGGACAATGTGTGCCAGTTTGGTATCCTCACCGGCACGGGTGACTTGGATATCAAGCCTTCCATAGCCATTAATAGACCCACAAATAACAGAGTCGTTAACAACTTTGGTTTGGGGGATAGACTCACCTGTGATCAACGATTCATCCACATAAGATTCACCAAAGAGAACCACTCCGTCTGCAGGCACTTTTTCGCCGGGAAGCGTGACAACAATGTCTCCAGGTTGGATAAGGTCAGCAGAAATGACTCGCTGCTCAAGGTCAGCCATGGGCACAGAATCCGCTTTCTCCGAGTATTTCAAGTAACTTTCAGGTTTGACATAAATCCGCGCAGTAGGAGGCGTGAGAGACATGAGTTTAGACAATGCAACAGATGTTTGGCCCTTGGCCTTGTTCTCAAGGTACTTGCCTGCAGTGATGAACGTAATGAGCATTGCGCTTGTTTCCCAGAGGGTATGCGGGTGGCCGGAACCGCTGATGACGAGGTTATAAAACATGCAAAAGAGAGAAAAGAAGAACGCACAAGACGTTGATATGCAAACGAGGACGTCCATGGTAGGCGCATGTCGGTAACGTATCGAATAATACAGGCTTGTATAAAAGTGTTTGCCAATCCAGAATTGGATGGGTACCGTCAGACACAGATTAATCACATCGTCAAAATAAAGCGCTGGCTGTAGGATTGGAAAGCGCAGCGAGGGCGCAAACTTAGAAATAATTATGACCGGCAACGAGAACAAAAGGCAGAGAAGCGTTTTGTTTCTTGATTTGGTAATAGCCTTGACCCTTGAGAGAGCCTCGAGTTGCAATGAATTGTCAGCCGTGGACTCTAAAATGGCGCTTAGCCCATAATACTCAATGTTATCGACAATGTCCCTAATTCCGATCACGTCTTTAGAATAGGTTACCTGCACCAAATCCTTGGAGAAATCGACTTGTACATTCTCGATACCGTGAACCGCTTTCAGAAAATCAATGATCTGATCGTTGTTGTTCATGCCATAGACCTTTAACAGCAGCGTTTCACCTTTGCTATCTGTGATGTTTCGCTTCTCGGCATCAAAGCCACAGTCTTCAATGCAAGCTAGAATCTCGGAGCTAGACACGACTGTCGGATTGTATTCAACGGTGCCGAGCTCTGTCACTAGAGAAACTGACACGGTTTCAATACCAGCGAGGGATTCGAGCGAAGAGGTGACGGCTGCGACGCATGCTCCACAAGTCATGCCCTGAATGCTCACTACCATCTTTGTTGATCCGTCTTTGCTGAGGGTGTTGTTGCTTCCCGAAACGCTAAGATCACTGTTGACCTGATCTGAGAGGTTACTGCTGTTGTTGATGATTTCTGCTTCGAAACCGCACTCCTCAATCGTGTTGATAATGGTCGCAGGGGTCACGACGGCCGGCTCGTAACGAATTGTGCCGCGGTCTGTGACAATGGAGATAGCTACAGAAGAGATGCCATTGATACATTCTAGCGCATTGGAAATGGAGGATATGCATGCCCCGCATGTCATTCCATCAATTTTGACTGTCAGAGAGGCAATCATTGTGCTGAGTTTTCACAAAGATCCTGCTACTTGAGAAGGAAAAGAAGAAGAATAATAAAAAAAAGGAGGTCAGAGTTCCATTTTTGTCATGTATTTACAATATATATTTTGGCCTTTTTTTTTTTTTTTTTTTTTTTTTTACAAATTTTTAATAACAGCAAGATGTTTGAAAGGGTTTGACTGTCGAAGAAGTTAGAATGACAACGACGACGCAAATGTGGACTCGTCTCGAAGTGTCATATAAAAATTTCACAGCGGAAATACCATTGGCTGTTAATACAGTAGATACTTGACGGTTGTAATTTACTCCGTGAACTTTCCATCCACCATTAGTGACTCTGATTTTCCGAAGCTCTTGCTATTCTGAAGGCTTAAATCAATCTATCTTTTTCCCATTTTGCAAATATGTAACTGAAAAAAAAATATGGGTCTTTGTGATTGCTTTTGTTCTGAAGAACGGCCGTTTTTTCTATTGAAACGCAACCTGTAAAACCCCAGACAGGGATACACATGCAGTCTACGATGACATTAGTAAATCCGGTAACCGGTTGCAACAGATTGATTTGAAGCATTTTGAAAACTCAACTTGGTTAATAATATAAAAAGGTAAAACGCTGCTGCTGGTTAACAAACATGAACTGTCTAAAAGCGGATACGAGTGCTGGCAAAATATTGATACCAAAAGGCTGTGTCCAGCGCTCTGGATCTAGCCCTTTGTAAGTCCCAAATGCTCAAGAACAACATGGGAGCTAGAGGACCACCAGTTGGGCAACCCCCTTGACACTTCCGTGCCTTTTTTTTTTTGTGATTACTGATGTATCCCAACTTCATTTTCTGTCCCAGAGTTTGAGAACTGTGTGAACCATGCGCAGTTTCAGCTGTACAGCAGCCGGTCTGCATTACGAAACAAAAGCGAGATAAAATTCAGTCGCTAGGAAGATCACCCAACGGTCGCTTATTGGTTGCGAGCTTTGTCATAACTAGCAAAAAGAGGGTCGAATCCTTTTTGTACCCGTTGGGGTTTGTGAAACAGAGCACTATCCCAAATCAAACCACTGCGAAGTCCTCAGTACTCCTGAGATGCTCAGAAAGAAACCATCTAGTTGAGGACATATAAGGCGATAAAATTGTTTAAATACCACTCCTCCTGCACCAAATAACTAGCCAAGCCTTTCAAAACAGCAGTACGTCTTTTTGTGAATCTCGTCAGTTCATACACAAGTTCACAAGCTTTGCATAGCGCTTTTTTCCTCCCCCTTCTTGAACAACTCCATTATGATTATCCAGCCTACAGTTACTCTCTCATCTTTAGCTTGTTTCATCGCGCTTGCTAACGCGGCTTCTTCGTGCGCATCCGGATACGGCCAGTGCGGTGGCAACAACTGGTCTGGCCCGACCTGCTGTGAAACCGGTTACACCTGCAAGGCTCAGAACGAGTGGTACTTTCAGTGCGTGCCCGGCGTTGCTGACACTTCTGCAAACACCAAGGCCACTGTTTCCCATAGTCACTCTTCCTCGGCTGCTAAGACGACTTTGGCGGTTGCTACCACCTCCAGCTCCAAGATATCTGCTGCTGCTTCTTCTTCTTCTTCTTCCAAGCTGACTCCCGTTTCCTCTTCTGCTCCTGTCAATTCTGTTCCTGTCAGCAACAACGGAATCACTTTTACCCCCATTTCTGGCGGCCGCTCCGGTACTGGCCACACCACGCGTTACTGGGACTGCTGCAAGCCTTCTTGCTCATGGAACGGCAAGGCTAATGTCAACTCGCCTGTGACCGCGTGTCTCGCTGATGGTGTCACTCCCGCTGACGTCAACGCCCAGTCTGGCTGCAACGGTGGTTCTTCTTACATGTGTTCCAACCAGCAGCCTTTTGCTGTCAACTCTACCCTTGCCTACGGTTTTGCTGCCGCGTCAATGATTGGTGCCGGCGAGTCTGATCTCTGTTGCTCTTGCGTTCTTCTCAACTTCAACAGCGGTGCCCCTGCCGGTAAGCAGATGGTTGTTCAAATCACCAACACTGGTTCTGATCTCTACTCCAACCACTTTGACATTGCCATGCCCGGTGGCGGTTTTGGAATCTTCAATGGCTGCGTCAACCAATGGAACGTCCCCGCCGATAAGTGGGGTCAGACTTACGGTGGTGTTTCAAGCGCTGACCAGTGCAACAACCTGCCCAAGCAGCTGCAGAAGGGCTGCGACTGGAGATGGGATTTCTTGAATGGTGGTGACAACCCTGACGTTTCGTTTGTGCAGATTGAGTGCCCGGCTGAGATCACTGCGATCTCTGGGTGCAAGAGAAACTAAGACAGCGTCAGGCAAATATTAGTCTCCGGTATTCTATAGTTGTTAAGTAACTACCTATATATATATTTTAAATAAATTCTATTTTCCAAATTCGGTGTTCGTGAAGAATTCAGCGCTATTGAATTCCAGAATTTGTATAGAGGTTGAGAGCACTATTTATTCTTAAAGAAATAAACGGTTTGGAAAAAAAAAATCAAAATGTTAGAATAATATTCAACTATCCCGGTCCGACGCATACGTACAATCCAAGTCGAGACCCAACCTGTCAAAACCTTTGGAGGAGCGCAAAACCTAACCCTACATATCCACCAACCATAGCTCTCTTCTTTCAATTTTTTTTTTTTTTTTTTTCACCTCACGCCCAAAATTTTCATTCACTCTGCTTAACCCGACGACGACGACGCCTAGATCTTTCGTCTTTCTCTCTTTTTTTTTTTAACACAAAAAAAATATAACACTCTACACCATGAGTACACCTTCACGCGCCCGTCTTGTTGAGCTGAGCAAGCTCTCGAAGCAGATCTTCCACGAGTCCTTCAACCCCGAACAGACCCGCCGCGGTACCCGCGTGCTGCGATCAGCTCTGCGTGGACCCCAGGTTGCGAACTACTACTACCCCAACTACTTCCCGACCTTTAAGCAGATGAAGCGCGCTCATCCTGATCTTTATTTAGTTGATATGAAGGAGCAGTACAGATTAGATATCAATAATGAGTATGTGATTTTGCCGTCACCACAAAACTTTTTTTTTTTTGGCCTTTTATACTAACCTATACTCTTTTTTTTTTTTCTTTCTACAGCCGACGAAGAAGAGGTAAGGGTGCTCCCCCGAAGAGCAAAGGACCCAAGGACGAGAAGGGAAAGAAGAAGAAATAAGCGGCTTTTGGCTAACGGCGTTGACATTACTGCTATCGATTTTCTTTTGCTGTTTTCGTTTCACGAGAACCTGCACTTTCCTTCTATTATTATTTTTTTGTTCATATTCTCTTTTGTATATACTCTCACACATTATATTTGACATTTCATCTCGATACTTTTTTTTTTTTTTGAAAAAATTGCATCTATTGCACAACAATGATGAAACCGACGCTTGGATCATTTTCTAGGTATCCCTTGACAAATCTTTTAGTGTGAAAATGTGTGATGTGGATTAGGTTTGATGCGTACAAAGCAGACAGGCGATTTTAATACAGGTTTAAACCGTACAGACTTCTGAAGAATCTTTTTGGCAACGGGGAGAAAAACTTTTCCATTACAGAGTGCAAAGTATAGATCTAATCAATGTTGAAGACCGCTGTTAAATAGTAGATGCTGTATATAACAGTTGAGGCTCAAGTTGTTCGCTAATACAAACTTTGTTTATTTCTATTTCATTAAATCATAACTACATATCTTAATAACAAATGTGCAAATAAATAATAGCCCTCCATCTAAACCCATATCTTGCTAGTCTGATACTAGCCATTATGCTGGCCTTATTCTTGTTAATCACTATATTCCTCTTCGTCGTCAAACTGGTCAATCTGAATTTTAGGTACGCTGACAACAGGATTGTGCCACGCGGCAGGAAGCCCATCACTGTTGTTGCTGTCAGTGTCTTGAAGATCGCAATCGTCCTCAAATGGTGATGCTTGCAAGTGGCCCTCAAAAAAATTACTATTGAGCCCCAAACCTAGAGTAGCTCCAGTTGCCGCATTGTTGACAACCCCGGCCCCACTAGTGGCAGCGCTGTTGCTATTCCTACGCGTTTGCACACGTCTTCTAATGATGGCCTGTGCTAAAAGCCACGCCGATGCAGTTCGTTCCTGAGTGATACGTGACGTAATGCGGCGCTCAATATCACGATACCGTATATAATCATGCAATTTCAAACACTTGCTATATTCCATGTCCTTGTAAAAGGGGAACTGAATCAGTAAGTTGTGAAAGTTAATGCCGCGGTCTGGGTCCGCAAGTAAGAATGCGTGGTGACAGAACTTTTCAAATCGATCGCGCTTTTCTGCAAACCATTGTTTCGGATACATTCGCAGCTCTTTGTTAAGCGCTTGGATGTCCACTTTGTATTTGTCGTCAGTCTCCGCCATTGAGTTCTTTAAAATTGTTCGGATCTTCCATGGATCATCATGGATGTGAAGGGAAAAGTATCCGTCAAGTTGCGCTAACAGATTATACAATTCATTGCGTGGTATGTAGCCTGTTGAGTTTGGATCAAACTTGTACCAAACATTCTTGAACCGTCGAATCTCGTCGCGGTTAATATTGCTGTCTGGCTTGCGCGACACGTAGCTAAAGTTCTCGTATATCAGAGACACAAACATGTTGGCAAAAATATACATCGAAATGATGTTCCACGAAATGAAAAGTATGTATGCATAAACTGCGCTACCGCAGTCAGAAAAACCATCGGGCGAAACGTAACAGTATGGGTAAACCACAAGGTAGTCATTCAAAACTTGGTTCCATCCCTCACCGAGACTCATTCTGTAAAGCAGCACAAGGGCCTGGGGTACAGTCCGAAAGTTGATACTATTACCACCGTTAGGACCCAATCGGGTTAATCCAAACACTTGGTTAAAGGCAATACCATAAGCAAGAAACAAGATCGCCCACACAATTAGCAGGTTTCCAATGTCAGAAGCAGAAGCAGCACAGGTCTTGAGTAGTTGATCCAGCCTCCTACTGCGTGGTATTAACAAAATCAGCATGCTTACCAAGCATAGCTTCTGAAAATTGTAAAAAATGTTTGAACGTCTATCCTTTGTCGCAAGTAGCAAGAGAACCAAAGAAATGATAGTGACAAATAAAGCGTAAATATCCCATCTTCTTCGAAAAAACTTGCGCGTTCCAAGTGCATAAAGCCGCAATATCACGAGAATTAAGAAAGTTGATGTGAAAAAAATCAAGACAACCTCTCGGGCGAGTTCGACAGCTTCAGACCGGGGGTAGTACTCAACAATTAGTATAATGGCAATAATAAATAAATTACCTGTCGCAACCTTGTTGAACCAGGATGATGGCTGAGTAATCAGCAACAGCAACTTGTGACGAAAACTACCTAAAATCACTGGCGGTCGAATGGAGGGTCGTACCATTTTCAATGTCTTTTCAATCTCATACCAGTTTTTCTGCTCTTCCGTCATATAGGCAGAGCCTCTTGTAACAGCGTAGTTCTGGATAATGACCGACACAAACAGAGTGATAATAAAAATTGTGCCAATAAGGTTGTAGAACATGACAAAAACGCCATTAAATGCATTGGCATAATACCTAGGCTGGTGGAAGGGACCAGAAATATTCATTACTGATGATAGCACGTCAGTCCAGCCTTCCAGTGAAATGATTTCGAAAAGAATTAACAACGAATGTCCAAAGTTGTCAAAATCAAAGTAACTGGTGGATACCGCTCTTGGAGACAAAATCTCCCAATTAAATGGTGTATTTAAGAACTCGCCAACGCAATTGCTTAGCTCTCCAGAGTAACCACTGTCATTGCAAGAAAACAGGCGACCTCTAAAAATGTTGAGACCCCAAACTGAGAACGGAAAAAGAAGGCCAAATGCCACAATGGAAGCCGTAAATAGTTTCCAGACGCCAACAATAATGACATTATGAAAAAGCTCCTGCGCCTTAGAACTGAAACTCAGTAATCGAAGAGCTCTCAGTGCCTTAAATGCTCGAATAAGACGAGAGGCCTTGCTTCGATTTGTTACCTGCTGGAGCAAGTTGACCCACAGTGTCATGAGCACAGAAAAATCGATAATACCCCATACTGACCGCAAATATGCATTAGGGGTAAAGTAAAGACCATCAGCAATAATTTTAATTATACTCTCCAAAGAAAAGATGCCAACAAATATGGCATCTGTAAGAATGAACCAGTTAATACCAGGATGTGCATCTACCAGCTCCTTGTAGTAAATAGGTGTGACAATGGCAGCAATAACGACTAGTCCAATCGTCGATAGGAGCATAGCAATGGAAAACAGGTACCACATAATAGGCCGAGGATTCGTACCCTCAATTCTAGATCCGTAACTTGGTGCCACAATTTTCTGACAGAGCACACGCAAAGGGTGATTTGGCCTGAAAATCTTGAGAGATCGATTGTAGTCGGGGTGGTTCTTGAGGTACTCACGTTGTTGTTTTTCAATTTCATTCCTTGTGCGAATCAGTTCTGTAACCATACTTTCTGTGTTTGGGTGGTGCCTGCTCTCATAACCTTTAATTTCATTTGAGTCATGAAATGGATTGTCGATGTTTTGAGCCCGTCTTTTTTCCAGGTACGGGTTAATAATTTTGGATGGGATTTCAATGATAGTTTTTAAAAGTGAGCGTGAGTTCTTTTCTTCAACTTCAGTTTTATGATCCACTCCATAATTATCTTCGTGTGACAAAAAATTATCCATTCTGTCCTTCTGTAAAAGCTGGAACACCGTTTCGCCGTTGTGGATGCTCTTTGTTCTCTTCTTAATCTTGAACTTTCTAATGAGAATGTCTCTGGTCTCCTTCAGATAGTTTTTATTGCGCTGCTCGTTAAGCACATCAACAAAAAAGGCTTTAATCTGCTCTTTGCGTTTGTTTTCCGGAGAAATCTCCAAGTTTTCGGTAATAACAGCAATAAACATATTCAAAACCACAAAACTGGAAAGGACGAACCAGAAAATGAAAAATCCAGCAACACAAACACGGGAAAAATTGGATTCTGTGTTTTCAACAGCAAGATAAAGTATACTCGTCCAGTTTTCGGTCGATGAGACTATATACATTCCTATGAATGCATTAGCCAAATGCTGAAATGCCACAAAATTGGTCTCACCGTCAGATTCTATAGGAATGACACCGCGCAAAAGGACACAAGCAAGAATTGCAGCGAGGAACGTAAGCAAGTAGTAAAATAGAGTAATATTGAGAATCGGCCGAAAGTTGCTTAGGACACGCGCCCACAAGTCTCGAACAAAACCAATTGCAATGACTAAACGATAGAACCGAGCAATTTGAAAAACAGAAAGCCAGCCATAAACCACAGAGTTGTTTCTGATTGAAGGAATCAAAATAATAATAGTCGCCACCGCGAGCACCACGTCAATGCAGTTCATGGCACTTGCAAAAAACAACTTGAACCGAGGAAGATAAATGGCAAGTCGCAGCAAAATCTCCAAAAACAGAAATCCAGTCACAAACATTTCAAACCGCTGAATGGCGTCAATCTTGGCCTGTGAGGAGTTTACACTAAGTGTGCATTGCGCAATGAGATCAAGAAAAATAATAATGAGTGGTATGTCGCGACAGTAGTGATAAATTCGACCCACAGAGTTGCGGCAAATGTGCTGGATATGAACATTTGCACCAGAAAACAATGCAGCAACTCTGTCGGCGGCATCGCCGTTATTGCGGTGGATACCCATGCTTTCGCGTGTTCTCTCAAACGAGCTTACAATAACGGCAATAAATAAATTTGTCAACCATAAGCCGAGCGCCAGTGTACCAATTATAAAAAACAAACTCGCAATGAGATATTCAGAATCCACGATTTTGTACATGATATCTGAAAAGGTGTTGATAGACATGATAACAAAAACAATCTCGAGGGACTGAAGGATGTTGTCAAAACTGATTGCGCCTGAGATTGGATTTTCAAGTGTTAAACACTGAGAGTTGGTAGGACAGGTATACCCCTTGGCGGTCGTAAAAAACTCATCATCTATATCAATATACGGAACTCGCTCTCCATCAAGCATGAAGCTTCCGCAAAACTGATCAGTCATCACGTATGTATCTGACGAGTTGAGCGGGTTAATCCATACACAGTTCCGACGTAGTGAATTATTAAAGCTCTGAACACCTATGATTGCAAACAAAATCCTTTTTTGCTTGAGTTAGTTTTTATTCCATTTTTTTTTTAGGTTCATGTTTTTCTAACTTACCAAAAGAATCCCACAAAAATGCTGACATTCGTAAGCAAAGGTGCTGCGACTTTCAAGCTTCTCAGCACAGATGATGTACCGGAGGTGAGGTTTAATAAATGCAAAATTGGAAGAGTACTGATCATTCGAAAAATGAACAATTCCTTTTTCACACCAAACTTATCAATTGAAAACAGTAGCGAGATCCAGTAGCTGGCAACTGCAACAAATTGAATACGGTTCCAGCTGCTGCGCAGATAAGCACGATCTTGCGCATGACGAAACAACGGCGTGACTTGAATAGTATGGGCCTCTTGTAGCGCCGGCGTGGATTTCAGGTTCTTGGGCATCAGATTGGCAAATGTGGAAACTAGTGGTGTGTGCTTGACGCGGCGTTTTCGTAATCCCTCAGGGACTGGAGATACAGATGATGTAAAGGGCATCTCCTTTTCATCAGCGGGGTTGCCAGACTTAATGATCTTATTACGCTGGCTGTCGTCCCACAGTCCATATGCTATTATACTGGCTATGCAAATTGTTGTGTAGCAAATAAAAATACCCAATAAACACCAGTTCACCCATGGATCGTGCCAGTGCTCCATCACCAAAACATAGTTGTCATGATCTTTTGGACTGATGTCCGTAAAAACGTTGGGAATGCTTCCTACTGTCAGGATCACCGTATGAAGAATAATTAAAAAGAAAGACAAGGGTTCGATCCAGACCTTATGCAATTGCTCGTATAAAAAAATACGAAAGGGGTTGGTGGAACCAAAAATCTTTAACGATCGGCCCACCAGTTTAAGCGGTGTCAGCGGAAGGTCCGAAGATACCGGGTTAGATGCTGGGAATGGGCCTGGTTTACCTAAGCCGTCAATTGGTCTTCCATCTTCCCAATAAACCACCTTCTTGTCGACAAAGTATGTGTCGTTAGATGATGACGTGGAATCCGTGTAAAGACGCTTATCGTTGTATGGTGATCCATGAAGAACCCCTGGGCTGGTTACGTCTCGGGGTGACGACAGAGGTGTTGTGTACTTGTCAGTAACGATCTCTGGAATCTTTAGCGACAGAGAAGGCCGGTCCATGAGGTTAGATCGGATCGTTGCGGCTGGCGTGGATACTGGCGATTTCTGATTGTTTGACTTCTGACCCATGACCCGGGTAGAGATAGTTTTGACGGCTAGAGAAATGTTTTGAACAGGCGACCGTGGTGGGTTAGAATGCCATTCAGGTGTCGAGATAAACCCATCTTCAAGATCTCTTAGCGGTTCCATGCCGCGTATATCAGACAACGAACTTTTATGCTTCATGTCCAAATCTTGTACAATAATCTCTGGCGTCTTGGGTGCGTCGATATTAGGAGTTAGCCAATTACTGTCCTTGCCGAGAGCATCTTCGAGGCCAAGCTGAAACGAAGACTGGTCATCGGAAAGATCCTTTGGCACAAAAATGCTAGATCCAGCATCGAGGTCAGCGCGTGGTGATGCGTCTACGCCTCTCAGCACAGCTGATCGATTTTCGCTGGAATCGATCGTTGCAACGTCAAAAGACTTACGTACGCTGTCCGAGGATCTGCGAAAAATGAATTCTGGCACAGTTAAAATCGTGGGTGAGTGCGATGCGCTGGAACTGCGCCGAGAGCGCGACTCGCTGCTGCGACCAGGACTCAGAAGGTTATTGGGGGTGAGAAACGGACTTGAGGGCGGCGGAGAGTGTGAACGCGAAAAGATAGAAGTCGCAGAAGACATCCCTTTCGCAGATAAGTCAAGTGGTGATAGTGTTGCGTCATGGTAGACAATTTCTGGAGGCTTCAGAGGCGACTCCTTAGGTTTTGCTGGTGGAGACATCTCATAAGAAGAGCGGTCTAATGGTGATGAAGAAGCGCAGGGTTTGCGTGTTTATCGTCAGAAGCATGTACCACGAGATTGTAATAGGTAACGAAGTGTATGTGGGCAAGTCTTTCAGAAATGTCAGTTCATCCTTCTCAAGAAGACTTAAGTCTATGATGCAACAGTCCAATATACTCACGTAAGGGCCGGCAAAATGGCAGAGATAGTAGGGGTCGTCGAGTTGTTATTATGACGAATTGAGATCTTGTCGTAGGTGAATGAGTGTATGAGGGCTTGAGGCGGGCGAAGCTGATGCCAATACGAAGGGGCTGGCAGGCTGAGGGGGAAGCGGGAATTACCAAAAAAACAGAACGAAGGATGATACTGATGAAAATAGCAAAGTAGATGGTAAAAGAAATGCAAAAGACCAAGGGAAATGGTGTGAAAATTGAATGAAAATGATAAAGTTTCTTGACCCAGAAAGTCAAAAAAGAAAGGAAAAACAAAAAACCTTCAAAAGGGTGTGGCAGTAATAGCGGCAACTAGGGCTTTCGGTAAAAACCCAACCGGGACATTTCCACAAAAAGAGACAAAACTGCTCGGGAACACGCAAACAGACATAATAACAACGGAAGCGCCATAACTTTAAAAGGCACCGGCCAAACCGCAAACATAAAATAAATAAAACGACATTACTGTAAACATTTTTTGGATCTTTGACTACTAATGTGTTTTGTCTGGCTGACGACCTGGCACTGTGGATTTACCTCGCAAATGTTGCAACCATTCGTAGACCTGTGGCAAAAATATTACCTGAATTCGTTGGTCAGCAAAATGTTTGTGAAAAGCTCGGAGGCAACACAGACGCATGCCACCACTCCGACTATACTGCCATGCATCGCGTTTAGGGCCAGTTGGCAGAGTGACAGCCGATACGTGGGAGTACCCGCAAGAGACTCGGTTTAAGTTGGTTGCTGTATTAACTCCTAGGTAATTAAATGACCAAGTCTTTCGTTGCGAGACTTGGCAAGGGCAAATATATGATACCTTTAGATACACTCTGATTTTTTTATTGTTATCAAACACTGGTCACAGTATGAACATTTCAACTTGTTACTATAATAATACACAATTTGCATTTCAAGCACAAAGGAAAGAAAAAAAAAAAAAGGTTAAAAAATCAATGAAAACATTTAGATTATCGAATTACATTATCTGCTCAAGCAAAATTTCTAGTAGAAGAGAGCAACACAAAAGAAAAAAGAAAAAAAAAATAAGAATATAAAATGTCATCATAATTGAACCATCTATTCCTTTACCGTACCAGGTTAGAAGATAGTTCCAGGAGGAAGTTTGATTTCGCTGGCAGGAAGATGAGGGCAGCCTTTAGAATCGCAGCCCTTATTTTGAACAGTGGTGCCCCACCAGCTAAAGTTGTCGGAAGCACCGGTATAAACAACGCAAAAGTAAATGAGAATGGCAGCAATAGCAAGACCACAGTCTAAGCCGGTAGCAAGAACGAGATTGTATTTTTTCCACCATTCGTTTTTGCGCATGTGAATCACAAAATTGAAAATAAAAGCCGTTAAAAACCAAGTTGAATAGTTGTAACCAGTAACAGAGGGAATTTTGGCAGCGCCAGCCAAGAAAAGAGTCGGATTGACCTTCTTCCAAAAAATAGACTTGGGTCTCCAGTACTGGATGGCAACACCAAGCAGAGAGCAACCTGCCCCAAGAATGAAAAAGTACAAAACAAAGGAGTAGCGGCCACCAGCACCAAAAAGGTGCTTGCCAAGTAGACCCCAAATTAAATCGCTGTTGAAAGCAGTCTGGACAGATCTGCAAATCATGTTATTTTTAGCATTAGGAGTGCAAACATCCTCAATGTTGTAAAGGACCCATCCGGTGACCGAAGGGTTAACAACAGAAGCCCAAACAGCAGAAAAAAATAAAACTGTCATAGAGGCATAGGGAGGAACCTTCATGTAATGTCCAATCTTGGCAGACTGAGCCATGTGCATAGCATGCTGGAGGGTAGAATAACCAAAGGAAAAAAAGTACATGAGAGTCATGGGCTCTCCTTCAAACCAAAAGGCACTAATAATGTCAAAGAAAGAACCTAGGCCAACGTTCAGGTTGGCACGAGACTCAATAAGAGAAAGAGGGACAAAAAGAGCACCACCAATAATCATGGAAACAACAAATGCATAAGAGGTGATCTGAGTGTCACGGTCCCAACCTTCACAGAAGGCAATGCCTAAGGCAAGACCTGCAACCATAGAAGCGACATAAATGCCCCAATGGGGGTACTTGTACTTGCTCATGAGCTGGTTATGAATATCTGTTTGCCTATTTCTGAGTTTGTCTATGACATCGGTCTTAAATCTAAAGAAGAAGGAGACCCAAAGAGCAGAGAAAGATGCAAGGGACAGGGCAATGTTAATAACAAAAGCAATAGGAAGCACAACAGGAGAATAAACCTCAAGCTTGTTAACATTCAAAGTCCAATCTTTATTGATAACTTTGTTAGCCTGAAATGTAGTACCATTAGTGTTGAAAATACCGTTGGACATGATGGGCAAGTGCGCCGTGTTCCACTTGTTTGTGTAGTACAAACCAGGAATGACAATCCAAACCCAGAATACAAAAGAACCAAAAATGCAGGCAACGGCCCAGAAAGGGGTCACGAGAGGATTACCAATGGAAGAGATCTGAGCCCAGTCAAGGGTGAAAGGGAAAAGACCCAACCCCGTTTTAACCCCAAATACCTGGCCAAGCGCAGCACTGCTAGGCTTGCACCAAGAGATCCAAGCACCAATGTAGGAGGTAAAGGGCATGATCAAATCAGGGAACCAATACCAAATAAAAGACCCCGCAAATGAAAGGCCAAAAAATGAGAAACGAGAAATGGTCCACCCATCGGCAGGATGGTTTTCCTTAGAGTGCAAAGTCTTGAACAGCGCACAGGTGGAAAGGGTAGAGGGCCAAATGAGATTTGCAGGCTTGACAAGAATTGGAAGAGTGATACCAGCCCAACCATACGACATTAAGTAGCAAGCAATATTAAAAAGAATAGCACGGCCAATGCCGATATCAAGATTGAAATATTTCACTTGCTCAGCAAAAATCATGTTGACAAGTCTAGCAGAGACAACAACGTTCATAAAGATAGTAACACAAGCATGTTCCTTGACGTTGAAGGGGCCGGGGTTCAGTTCAATACCAAATAAAGACCATGTGGGCATAACTCTGTGCCACAATTGACCAAGAGGGAAACAGAGCAACTGACCAACAATAGAACCAATGGAAATTGAAGGGAAACGAACCTGGAAAAAGGCATCTACACCAGCAATGACTGAGGCAAATCCAAAAGCAAAAATCCACATTCTGACAGTCAGAGAAGGAAGATCAACATCTTCGGTAATGACAATTTCTGAAATATCATTAAGAGTAATGCCAACATTTTCGTCATCAGAATCAGACACTTCAGGCTTGGCTGGTGCTGAGGTGCTTAGAGCAGCATTTTTTTCTTTGATGGTGTTGGGGTTAAAATCAGAATCTTCGTTGGCAAACTCCTTGTTGTCAGAAGAGGAAGTATCGTCTGCACGAACCATTTTATTTCTAGTATATTGTTTAAATAATCTGTTGATTGATTGATTAGATCAAAATACCTAAACTGAAAGAAAATTTAAAGTATTTATAGAAAGAAAGTCTGATCTGAAGATGAAAATTTTTTTAAACTACGAAATACCAAGGTTACGGGATCAAGGGCATATGAACTACAAATTAACATGTATGAATAAACTCAATTTTAAAAAACCAAAAAGACTGTACTTTTAAATTAAAGCATTTTACATAATGATTTAAAAAAAAAAAAGTATAAAGAAATCACGAAAATTAAGTCGACCAATCGTATTCCGATTAACTTTATGATTTTTTTGATAATTTTCCAATTAGTTTATTTTTTAAAATATGTGATTTATGAATTTTAAGTTTTAGTCTTTGAGGAAAGTGCTTTTTTTTTTTTATGTTGACACTTGATGAGCTGCTGTTTAGAGCCAAAAAAAAAAAAAAGAAGGATAATCATATTTTGAGATTAGCAAGTAAGACGCCTATAATTCTAAAAGCTTTAAACCAAATTAAATTGTCAGTTACTTACAGGAATTGATTGGCGAATAAAAGTTATTACAGAAATGAAAAAGTTTTGTAGTAAATGAATAAAAAGAAACTCTGTCAAATTTCCCTCCATTTAGAACGTTTGAATAATTATTCAAGATGTTCTGATAGGTACAGGCAATTAAAACTCCGTAAATAAGGTAATTTTATAAATGGCAATGATTGGTAAAAAAAAGTAGTTCAACCGATGAATTCTTGAAACTTCCAGTACCAAATAGCAAGTTAGGATTGAAATTCAAAATCAGGTGCAATACCTTCCAAGTAGATGTTAAGTTAGGTGCCAAGGTCAATTGCTAATATTTTCAAAATTAACAGGCACGGCAGCTTGAACATTACCAAGTTTTTTTGGAGAATTCTAGGTATGTCTAGACGTAGTCAAGATTTTAGAGATGCGTAGTTTGCTTTTTTTCTTTGACCCTTTCTTCACTGTAGTTGATTATTAGTAATTTTAACTTGGTTAAAAATTGCCTAAACTCTTTGCCAAGTTTAAAGACAAACCATGAGATACAGTATAAAATACGAATAATCTTTTTGGTTTGATACTTATTACCACTTGTGGTTACGAGGGTGGGGTATATGTATCGTTTTTATAGGTCGGCTCAAGATACAATCTGATATTTTTTTTTTGACATGAATCCACATATTTTATTCACCAAAAACACATAAAACTTGGTATAATACTAATTCTGAAAATCAAATGTTTGTAGATTCACTCGAATAGAATAATGCTTGTGAAAGATTTTAGATATCCACGGTTCTCGACTGTAACAATATAGCCGAATATTAGAGGACAAACCATAGATTAAATCATTTTTTGCTTTTTGACCTCTCAACAAATGTGTTAGCCTAAAAAAGAAAAAAAAGAATTTGTAAATCGTTTTTCAAAAGCTGGTGGATGGATGCACATTTGGGGCTATAATAATGTATCCTTTATTAATTGATCTATTACAAGCTCGGGTCAATTGAACCATTATTATATATTCTGGTGATTGAACTTAATATTTGTAAGTTTTTGTCAGCAATTGTAGTGATAGAGTTATGGATGACTCCTAGGGGCACCTACTGATTGAAGATCCCATTTTGCAGATATGTATACCTAGTACGCACTATAGCGGAATTTTTTATAGTATAAAAAAATTAGCAGCAAAATAAACACTAGAGTTTTGCAAATCAAAACCTGAAAACATCAAGTGGGTTGAAATTGTTCTTTAGGCGGGTAAATTCACAAAGTAGCGGTTTAACTGAAGTATAGGAGATATCCTAAATGTTGAAATTTTGGCTAGGCGGTTCATCAGAAGGGTGACATCAATCATAGAGGCTGATAAAAGCCTTCGATTTACTTTTATGATAAATATGGGGCAGTATTGATGCCAGGAAAGTAATGTTATAGGTTATTGAAATTTTCAAAGAAGTTCATGTAGCATCAAAGCATGCGCTAAACCTTAGAGCAGATATATAATTTCAACTGCTAGCTAAATATTAAAAACCAGTTGTTATCTTTAACAACCAATATGAACTATTTGGTAAAGTTGCGTTACTACGCGCTGTACATTAAACAGGTTGAGCTGCGAAAGAAATTAAAAAACTGCATAATTGGAAATTTTTGTAAGACTGCTTTTGTAGCAGTAAAAAAATGTTATCCACGTATTAAACTAAATAAGTCTGCAAGGGAAAGCGTTAAAAAGCAGAAACACCAAAAATAAGTTGCAAAGTTGTAAATTTTAATTGATGAGGAAATGGCATTCACGAACTAATGGGATTATATATAAAATAGTCACACTCACAACAGTTTGTAGTTACTGTTATTACTTGATTTCTCTATCAAAGTGGTCGGCCAGAATTGGGATTTGCAGTTCGGAAGTAACCTGACTAAGACATCACAATAGAATCCCAGTAAGCTTTTCAATAATTTAAAATCAAGAGATGCTAAATGACGTATTAGAACAGCTGTTCCGGTCAAACTTTTTCGTTCCGAAAATTTACATGCTCACCTCTCGGGCCGATATTCACAATGTTACAGCAACTATATATAGTTGACACGGAGGCGATCGGTTCGGCAAAAAGTAAAAAAAAAAAAAAAGGTAACTTCATACACAAGTTCATAAATATAAAAAAACTTGATCTTTACTTAGACCTAATTTGAGCTCTCTGATAATTTAACTAATGTTTGACTTCCTTTCATAATAGATCATTATTACTACGTGAGGCATTTTATTGAACTGATCGCCTGCCATTGAAGTCTTGAGATGACCCCCACTTCGTCTCATACATGAGCCATTATTAACGTGATTTTAATATTTTTTTAAATGCATTCTCTATAATTCAAAAAAGGTTAGATCACTATTTGAGTTAGTTATTGACTTTGGAACAAGCTGCTGACCCAATTTCCAGTTGTTAAAAAACCATTGGTAATTTTTTTTTTTTTTTTGTATTTTAGTTTTTAAACATTAAACAAGATCTGAAATATGATAGCAGAGTGTGCCAGCATTCTATAGCGATCAAGTTTGCTTACCAATAAAAGAAGTTTTACTATTGCTTTTGAAATCTCAAAACAATGCCAGTGGTATCGAAAAGCTGTAAGTTTATTTTACACTCTACTTGGCTAGAGTTCTGTAATTCTATATCTGTCACGATTTTTTTAAAAAAAAATTCCAATTATGATTTTAAACCACTATCCGATCTTCTGAAGCCAGTTGATCAGTTATATCAAACAGATCCGAAAATATGTTTTTTTAGTAATAAATTTAAAAGTTTGGCGATGTTATGAACCCAGGTTGGGTGAGGTACATATATGTCCCACACGGTTGAATTAACTTGCTTAGTGGTCAATGTGTTTTATTGCTAATGGTCCTTAAAAGAAAAAAAATACGAGCTTGGAAACCGAAAGCTAAAATACCGGAGCAACTTTGCAGTCAGCCAAGGTTGCAAATTTGTGGTTCCCTAAAAGTAATTAATCCAGGTCTAATTCGAGCAACTGGAAGTTACCATCGGTTGGAGAACGGCGCGCTTCAAAAAAAACCCCTATTTACAGGAAAAGGAAAACTTTAAAAAATGCTTTAAAATGTCAGTCAAACTATCACTCAAAAAAAAATATGGTAAATGCTCTGCTTAACTACCGACCTATATAGGACAACCTTCAGCATTTTCTCATTTGAACGGTTATTATAAATAAGGAAGACAAAGTTTTGACTATTGGAATTCTATTATTGTAAGAGGAATTTCCCGATCAATTCCTAGTTGTAGATTTTGGGTTTTCCGCTTCTACCTTTGTAATAATTAGTCAAACAAATAAATAATTACTATATTCAGGAGTTTCATACCGGCTGGGATCAAAGTGAGCAGGTTTTTCACCAGCTGCATGTCGGCCGGGAACAAATTTGAAAATATAACGTGCCGGTTTCTTAATAAAGAGATGTGGTTAGTGGCTGAATAATGAAAAACAATTACAGGTTTTTTTTAAAAAAAAAAAGATTTTGCTGTTTTTACAGGTTCATCCATCAGATTACAGAAGAATAGTAAAGGGAGGTATCTCGTGCTTGAACTGCCAAGATCTTAGTTTTTGTCTTGACTATCCGGATTAGATTAGGTTGGCACCTGATAATAAAGGCCAATCTGGTTCCATAACGATGCAAAAAAAAAAAAAAAAAAAAAAAAAAAAAA
>JAKUCA010000156.1:0-23659 GCA_030567025.1 Geotrichum europaeum
CCAAACAAACGGCCAAAGTTCTGTGCGCGTTCTTCGTGGCCCTTGAGGTTTCCAGCTGGCCAGTTACCCAACGCAAAAATGAATATAGAGATACCGGCTTATGATTTTGAAAAATACAAGGCTCACGGTACATAATTTACATGGTTAAAACCAGGAATCTAATAATTAAAAAAAAAAAAAAAAAAATGCTAGCGGTTTTTCCGGCGTTAAATTACTATACAGATTGTTTTATAATTATATTTGTACAGACCAGATGAGGTCTATTAATGGGTATAATAACGTACCTACCCGTATGAGACGCGAATAAACACGACCCATGGAATTGCGCCATCTATCGGATAAACCCATGAATCGCTGGACAAACTTAAGCGATATAAAGATAAAAGAGATGACAAGAACGGTAAAGACTAAAATAATGACGACAACTTGATAGAATTACTGATCCCCGGCCCAGAAAATAAAACGTAGATAACAGTTAAAACAAGGGCCATGTTTCGGAGCATCATTTCCGCTCGCAATGAAACCCTGAAAGCTAAATCAAGTTAGCCCGGTACAAGGGGCAGACAGAGTTGGCCTGGAGCATCCAAGGGTCGATACAGCAAGCGTTGAAGGCATTTTTACACACCGAAAATCGGACGTGGTCAGAGTCAACAAATTCGGTCATACAGATGCTACATACATAATCCTCGGCATCATCAGTACGCACATCATGCTTAATATTGGCATAGCGGCGTCGTGGCGCGACGCGATTGAACCGCTCGCGGTCAATGCAGTCGTCCCAGTTGTAGTTGGACACATACTCATCCGGGCCAAAATCCGGGTCAAAGCCAAGCGTTTCGGCCATGTGCCGGCATTGCTCCTCACGCTCACGCGTAACAGCATTTTTGGTAGCAAAACTTTCGTCGGAAGTGGAAAAGCGTCGATATAGAACTGACACTAAGCGTGTCACTTGTTGTGGTGGCGGATGAACCACCCGCAGCAGGTGCGGCTAGTGCATTTTGAAATGCTCTACTGTTGTTTGCAGAAAAAGAGGAAAAAGAAATGGCGACGTGATTCTGTTGCTGTTACTACTTCTGTCAGCCGCCCACCAGGAGCAATAGAAAGTTCACGCTCCGACTGGGGTGCCGAAGCTGAAGGATATTCTGATCTTAGACGATTTCTTGGCTCGTTTTCCCCTCCTCCAACTCTATCAGACGCGAACCAGCAGCAAATGTGGGTTTTTTTTGCCCAGGCTGGTGTGAATGCAAACAGAATAACACATAACATTGTCAAGCCAGTAAAAAAAAAAAAAAAAAAAAAAAAAAAAAAAAAAAAACTGATGAGAAAAACGCTTTGGCGCTTGCCCAGATTGAGCACACTGGCGGCTGTTGCTGCTGCAGTAAGGCTGGGCGTTGGAGGATCTGGTGAACGAATTGGCAGATGGGTCTTTTTGACGATGACGTTCCCCGCAGTGCTGGCATGGCGAAATCTCGGAAGGCGGTCTCCATGGAGAGACAGGTTAATATCAGGTATTTTCTTTTTTTTATAAATTTATTGGACTGAAGTTTACTTGTGCAGATTGATGCTGATATCAATAATGATCTTTCTAGGCCTGGCTTTTGATGATATTTCCATTTTATTGCAACTGCTCGCTGTATTTATACAGGATCTTTCAGGATCTCTCAGTTATCCATTACAATGCCAATTTGACAGAGTCGCCACGCGTAGCAGCCGGACTTCAGAGACAGAAGTACCTAGATCATTACGATAGAATTTAGAAACGAGTAGTAAAAAAAAAAAAAAAATAAGTATAAAGATTAGTGGTTAGCAATACCTTGAGAGATTGGTGGAGTCCTTGCATGGAAAGGCTGAAACGCACCTTTTCTTTTTATTTTTTTTGGTCTTCACAAGCCAAGGGTTGTGGTTTCCAGTTTGGAATCTGAGCATCTCAACGGTTTGGTTGTTATAAAGCCCAAAAGAAGAAATCAAACATGAGCCATGAGACATAAAAAACTATCTTTTGTGACAAGTACCAAACCCCACGCAATTCTGTCTGTGAGATAAAAAAAAAAAATAAGAAGTCTAGACCTTTTTATAAAGTCTTTTATTTGCAATTTTTTTTTTCCACCATAAAGTTTTGCCTTTTTTTTTTTTGAAACTTTAATTTAAACTTTGCTTTAAGCTACTCAGCCTGGCTAGGTACACTTTTGTTTATTGCTGCTGATCCTCTTGTTGCTTCTGTTGCTTTATATCGATCATGGCGGTGCTTTTGGTTATTGTTTTTTCTTTTTTTTTTTTTTTTCATGTGAACGATTGTAGTCTTTTAAAAAATATCGGTGTAGAAAGTTGGCCCACCACTATCTCTACCATAAGTCGTAGGGCTATTTTGAATGTGTGATTTAAAAAAAATAAAAGAATTTTTCACGCACGGCGTACTGTCAAAACACGAAGTGGAAAGGCAAATGTTTACGTGGATAAATCATCATCATACTATTATTATACACTGGTATATGTAGGTTTCTTCATCATTTACAATTGTTGTTGTTGTTGTTGTTGTTGTTGTTGTTGTTGTTGTTGTTGTTGTTGAAACTCTGGCCTAAAATGCGTTTTGCACAATGGGCAGTTCCCATTCCTGTGCAACACCCAGGGTACAATGCACGGTTTGTGATAGATGTGGCTGCATGGCAGCACATATACAACGTTTCCTGGGACAAAATTGCTAAGACAGATGGGACACTCCTCATCCATGGGCACCTCATTGTTATCTTGAATAATATGCACCGCAAAAAGCCGGTCAATATCGTTTAGTGTCAGACACTGCGGCTTGGAGCGGTAAGATTTGACCATCTCGTCAAAAGATGGAATGGGTACAATTGAACAAGATGAAATTGACTGCGCATTGAAAGAAATGGTTACTTTGTACTGTTTTCCATCAATGGTTGTCATAATACCAGTTGATCTTGTTGGTTGTTCAGCTTGCGATGAAGACGACAAAGGTGACGACAGGTGGTGATTGTACGCTGTCGACCCAGAGTGATATTGTTGTTGTTGCTGGTCGTGGGACGACTGGGAAAAAGTTCTTTGTAGCTTGTTAAAAAAGCTTTGTATTGATTTTGTCTTGAGCATTATGCTGGAGGTCTGGATCCGGGATAGAAGACGCCAATTGGAACTAATCGCGCTAAGATTGCTGAAAAAAAAAAAAAAAAGGGTTGATGTTAAAAAAAAAAAAAAAGGAATAAAAAAGAAGATAAAACAAAAGATTTTTATATATAAATCAAACACGAGTTGAAAAAACAAATAATATAAAATAAAATAAAATTATTGAAATAATCACAAATACCCTTGCCAACGGGTCATCTTTCTTCACTTTAGATGCTTCTCAGCTTCTTTGCACTTTTTTCGGTATTAACAACCGTGATAAACTTTTAGTCATTAGGCTTGAAGCAATCAAAACCAGAAATTCAAAAATTTAAAAAAAAAAAAAAAGAATCAACAATAAACTCAAAACGCTACACTCTGTTCAGCTTGTCATTGGAATACTGATTAAAATCAAAAGCCGGTGATATGAAGAGCCACAATTTCTTCAGCCGTTCGCTGGGTTGGAACTTGTGCTTTAGTAGTTATATCAAATGACGCCCCCTAGCCCTTAGCTCCAGCCGCGAGTCTGCTAACTTGTTGTTAAATAATATTAAATTATGTTAATTTGTGTTAAGTTAAATTATTTGCTAATTTGTACTAATATCTGCTAACCTTTACTAACATCTCATAAAAATTTCTTTTCCTTCTTTTCACGCTCCTTTGGCTTCACTATCATCATCCCTTTAACTGCCTCAACCACCAACGGTCATTTGTTTAACTCCACTCGCTTTTCTGTTCCATGTTCCCGGTCTGCATTTTATTTTTATTATAGTCATTTTTTCATTATTAACATTGGCTACCATTAGACGCACCCACCACCTGGACAATAGACACTAACACCAATCCAATCAACCTGAATACCATTAACTAAAGCATAACCATGATTGACAACTTCACGCAGGAAACCAGCAAAATCAGTCTTCCCAAAGTGATCATTCCTCCTTGCCATTTTGACGAGTCGTCAACGGGATCGACTTGGGCATATGAGCTTCGCCACAAGGCACAGGAGATAATCCCCGGGCTGTGGATCGGCCCGCTACGCATGCTCCGCGATACAGAGTTTATTCAAAAAAACAATATCAGGGTTTTGATATCCGTGACCGATGTGCGCACAGTGCCTGTTGTACTGCGCAATGTTTATATTCCGTCTAAAGAGTACCTATGTCATTCTATCGATCCCGGTAACCACAGTACTAACCCACTGGCTATTGTACCCCAATTAGCTGGAACATGCGATATCATCAAAAACGCACAGAACAGCGGCATGGGAACTTTTATTTTTTGCGAGACTGGTAATGAACAAAGCGCTGTAGTGGCCGCCGCCTACATCATGTACGACAGAGGAATAGACCTAATCCCGGCGATTCAAATCGTCCAGAGCCGGCGCTTCTCGATCTCGCTGGACGATGCTGCTAAGCATAACCTACAAACTTTTGCTGATATCTGTAAAGTACGCTGTGCTGAATTGAGCGGCGCTTACAATACAGCAATAAAAAAGTCCCGAGTCAGGGATTACGACGATGACGACGAAAAAAACAGCATCGCCGCACAAAAGAGACAGTATGTGTAACCAAAAAAAATTTTTTTTTAGTGGTATCGATTGTCGGGATCACAAGGCGAGAAGATAAATAAATACAGAAACTTTTGCTTTGTCTTGTTATTCTAATACAAACAAAATACACTAAAACATTATTCATAGATGCCCCAACTACTTCTTCAGGATAGTCACGACATCTTCATCATTAAGGACATGCGACAGACCGACAAACTGGGGCTGGTGCTTGACACTGGTACCATAGACAACTGCATTCCTGAACTGCTCGACCAAACTCTTGTGGATCTGGTTACAGAAATCTTCAACCGTGCATGCCGAGCTTCTAAGAATAATGGGCTCATTGTAGTCAGGTGTTCTGCCCTTGGGCTTGGTGTACACACGGACCAGGTTCAGACGCTTCCACATGACCTCAAGCAGCTCGTCCAGGTTCCAACCGTTTTCAGAAGAAATGGGCACGGCGTTGGGAATCTTAGACAGAACGTCTAGTTCCTCGATTGAGATTGAGTCAATCTTGTTCAACACGTAGACGACGGGAATGTATCTTCTATTGGGCGCTTCCAGTACATCGATCAGATCATCAATGGTGGGGTCGCAGCGGAATGAAATGTCAGCCGACGAAATTCTGTACTCAGACATAACAGCCTTAATCTCGTCGTGGTCCAGATGGGTCAAAGGAACGGTGTTGGTGATTCTAAGACCGCCCTTCTCCTTCTTCTTGAACACAATATTTGGAGGCTCTCTATTTATCCTGATGCCGAATCCCTCTAATTCGTGTTCTATAATCCGCTTATGTTGAAGCGGTTTGTTGACATCCAGCACAATAAAGATTAGGTTACAGGTTCTTGCAACCGCAATAACCTGCTTACCTCTACCCTTACCATCTTTGGCACCCTCAATAATACCGGGCAAATCGAGCATCTGAATCTTGGCACCATGGTGTTGAATCACACCGGGCACGGTTGTTAGAGTCGTGAATTCGTATGCTGCAGCCTCACTGTGTGTGCCGGTCAGTTTGCTGAGCAATGTACTTTTACCCACCGAGGGGAAACCAATAAAACCGACAGAAGCCACACCGGTACGAGACACATCGAAACCGAGACCACCGCCGCCGCCGCCGGAGCCAGAGGGACCGGCCAGCAGCTCTCTTTTCAGCTTGGCCAGCTTGGCCTTCAGCTGACCCAAGTGGAAACTTGTGGCCTTATTCTTCTGCGTCTTGGCCATTTCGGCCTCGATAGCCTTAATCTTATCGACAATTGTCGCCATCTTTCGAAAGAATTAGTAGTGTTTGTCCTCAGTGTCGGGCTGTTGGAGGAAAAATAGAAAGGACTAAGTTGAAAATTTTTTTGGTATTAAAAAAAAAAAAAGCAAAAATAAAAAATTAAACTATGTAATGAACCCGGTCTGAAATATACGCAAGAACAGACGGGCTGGCCTCCCGGCTCTCGGTTCGGGCCGGAGCACATTTTCTAACAAAGATATCGAAATAGATCATTTGCTGACTCTCCGTGATTCACAGTTGCTATAATATTGCTGATGACAATTTTTGCTACATTTTAAAGGCATCAACATTCTGTAAGTGATGACTCGACTCTATCGCGGGCAATTGCTACTGTTGTCGGGCTCAGTCCTATATATACGCAGACGCTTCTAAGCACTAGTTACCCGGCATTTGATCTTGAAATTTTTTTTGAACTTTTTGCTGAGGCGAAAAAACTTAAGAAAAAAAAAATCTTCTCTTTCTCAATTTACTTAGACGACATTCAATTACGTCTTTTGATATCTGATTAAAAATGGCTAAGAAGTAAGTGTTACAGATTTATAAAAATTTCTGTTTTGTCTTTAGCTGTTTCGGTTGCTAACTACTTATTTAGAGATAAGAAATCCAAGGCCGGTGACTGGAGTGAGGATGAAGATGAATATATGGACACCGCTCCTCAGGAGTTTGGCGCCACCGCTGAAGCCGCTCCCAGCTCACCCGAGCCTAGTTCTGCTTCTGCCGAAGCGGAGGAAGGTGCTAATGATCTCATGTCCGCTCTGACGCGCTCTAAGAACAAGAAGACCGCTAAGGAAGAAGCCAAGGCCGCTGAAGAGCGGGCTGAGGAGGATGCTAAGGTTCAATTGAAGAGTAAGAAAGAGAAGGAGAAGGAAAAGAAGGAGCGTGAAAAGCTCAAGAAGAAGCAGCAGGCCGAGAAGAAGAAGGCTTCTCAAAAGGCTGCTAATATTGCTCTCACTGAACAAAGAGCCGAGGCTAAGGCTGCTGCTGCCTCCACTCCTGAACTTGCCAACAAGGCTGATCCCAAATCTAAGAAGAAGACTTCTGTGTCCGCTGCGCTGTTAAAACGTATCCAGGCCCAGAAGGAGGCTGCTGAAGCTCAAAGACTTGCCGAAGAGGAGGAGCTGAAGAGGATAGCTGAAGAAGAGGCTAAGGCTGCCGAGGCGGAGCGTCTGAAGGAGGAGGCTCGCCAAAGAAAGAAGGAGAAAGAAAAACAAAAGAAGGAAGAGCTCAAGGCCGCTGGCAAGTTTCTCACCAAGAAGCAGAAGGAGCAGCAAGCCTTGCAAGAACGCAGACGTCAGCAACTGCTTGAATCTGGTGTTTTCGTCGAAGGTCTTCAAGGAGATGCTTCTAAGAAGAAACCCGTTTACGGCAAAAAGAAGTCTAAGAAGCCTGAGCCTACTCCCGAGTCTAAGGCTGCCCCCTCTGCTCCTGTCACCAAGGAGGTGAAGGTTGAGGAGAAGAAACCTGAGCCCAAGAAGGCTGAGGAACCCGCTGCTGCCCCTGAAGAGGAAGACGCTCCTCTGCTTGACGATTGGGAGGCTGCCATTGGTTCTGACGGCGAAGTTAAAGACAGCTGGGAGGAGCTTGGCGACAGTGAACCTGAGGTTGAAGAGAAAGAAGAGAAGAAGGAGCCTGTTGCTCAGGTTACCAAGAAGGTCGAGGAGGTTAAGGTGTCCCCCGAGGAGGCGGAGCCTGAGAATGCCACTGGCCCCAGTGCTCTGGAGAAGGCCACTCTTCACGCTAGCAAGAGAAAGGAGGAGATCGCCGAGAAGAGAGAAGAACGTCACAACGCTGCTCTCTCCAAGGCCAACAACAAGGATCTCAGATCCCCTATTTGCTGTATTCTTGGTCACGTCGATACTGGTAAGACTAAGCTTCTGGACAAGATTCGTCAAACCAACGTTCAGGAGGGTGAAGCCGGTGGTATTACTCAGCAGATTGGTGCTACCTACTTCCCTATTGATGCTATCAGACAAAAGACTGAGGTTATGAAGAAGTATGTTGATTTCGAGCTCAATGTTCCCGGTCTCCTGATGATTGATACCCCTGGTCACGAGTCTTTCACCAATCTTCGTTCTCGTGGTTCTTCCCTCTGTAACATGGCTGTCTTGGTTATTGATATCATGCACGGTTTGGAGCAGCAGACCATTGAGTCTATCAGACTTCTGAGAGACCGTAAGACTCCCTTCATTGTTGCCCTCAACAAGATCGATCGTCTTTACGGTTGGGAGTCAACTCCCAATAACTCCTTCAGAGACTCTTTTGCTAGACAGCCATCTTCTGTTCAGCGTGAGTTCCAAGACAGATACGAGAAGGCCAAGCTCGCTCTTGCTGAGCAGGGTCTCAACTCTGATCTTTACTTCCAGAACAAGAATGTTTCTCGTAACGTTTCTATTGTTCCCACTTCCGCTGTCACTGGTGAGGGTGTTCCCGATTTGCTTTACCTGCTTCTTGAACTCACTCAAACCAGAATGTCCAAGCAGCTCATGTACCTGTCTCAGCTTGAGGCCACCATTCTCGAAGTCAAGGTCGTTGAGGGTCTTGGTACCACCATTGATGTTGTCCTGTCTAACGGTGTTCTTAGAGAGGGTGATCGTATTGTTTTGTGTGGTCAAAATGGTCCAATTGCTACGAACGTCAGAGCGCTGCTTACTCCTCAACCCCTGCGTGAGCTGCGTATCAAGTCTGCGTACGTCCACCACAAGGAGGTCAAGGCTGCACTTGGTGTCAAGATTGCTGCCAACGATCTCGATAAGGCCGTTGCCGGTTCGAGATTGTTACTTGTCGGTCCTGATGATGATGAGGAGGAGCTTATGGATGATATTATGGACGATATTACTGGTCTGTTAGACTCTGTTGACAAGAGCGGTCGTGGTGTCTGTGTCCAGGCTTCTACTCTTGGTTCTCTGGAAGCCCTGCTCAGTTTCTTGAAGGATATGAAGATTCCCGTTATGGCCATTTCTATTGGTCCTGTTTACAAGAGAGATATCATGAGAGCAACTGCCATGCTTGAAAAGGCACCAGAGCTTGCGCTGATGATGGCTTTTGATGTCAAGA
Organism: Geotrichum europaeum; assembly: GCA_030567025.1. Lineage (NCBI taxonomy): Eukaryota > Fungi > Ascomycota > Dipodascomycetes > Dipodascales > Dipodascaceae > Geotrichum > Geotrichum europaeum. Next base: position 9,006 of record JAKUCA010000156.1, read on the forward strand.
TTGACAAGGAGGCTGAACAGTACGCGCAAGAGCAAGGTATCAAGATTTTCAGCGCTGACATTATCTACCACCTGTTCGATTCATTCACTGCTTACCAGAAGGAGCTGCTCGAGAAGAAGAGAAGAGAGAATGCTGACCAGGCGGTCTACCCGTGCGTGCTGAAGACCATCCAGATCATTAACAAGCGTAACCCGATGATTATTGGTGTCGACGTTGTGCAAGGTTCCGTCCGTGTTGGTACCCCCATCACCGTCGTCAAGGCTGATCCCGCGACTGGGGCTAAGCAGATTCTGCCTCTTGGTCGCGTTGTCTCGCTTGAGGTCAATCACAAGTCTACCGAAATTGTTAAGAAGGGTCAGACCAACGCTGGTGTCGCCATGCGTCTGAGTGACCCCTCTGCTGGCCAACCCATTTGGGGTCGTCATGTTGACGAGAAGGACAACCTCTATTCGCACATTTCGCGTAAGTCGATTGATGTGCTCAAGGATCCTGCCTTTAGAGACAGCGTTCCTCGTGATGACTGGCTCTTGATCAAGAACCTTAAGCCCGTCTTTGACATCAACTAAGGAATGAAAAAATAAAAGAAAAAATAACGGGTGTTTTTTAAAGATAGTTTTTTTTTTTTTTTTTTTTTCGTTGTTTTGTTTTGGTTTTTTCAGCTTGGTTTGGCATTGAGCCAAATTTGCTTGAGATGAGTGTTCTGTGTTTATGTTATTGCTCTTACATTTATGTTTATTTTATTTTTCTTTTATTTTTTTTCTTTTAATTGATTTCGAGTATATTCGGTAAAGAATAAGAAGAGAAAAAAAAAAATAGTTTCAATATAAAAATAAAATTGATGAATATATTTATACATGCTTTAATTGGTATCCCTTGGTTGAATTACAAGTTTTGGAGATGTGATAGTTTTTTTTTTTTTTAAGAATACATGTTTGTAAATACCATCGGACACAAAATAAAACTGATATCATCATTACTTTGTATAAAAATTAAAAAAAAAAAAAAAACCTTTAAATAAATAAATAAATAAAAAAATAACAAAAAAAAATATTTTTTTTTATGAATGACCAAGGACCTGACGATAAAGCAGCTCGACCTCTTCGACCATTTTCTGGAGACTGACAATGACAGTTTGGTGTGTGAGTTTGGGGAGTTTCTTACGATGAAGGCCAATCCATTCAATCGGCGGGGTTGCTTCTCCCATATCACGGAGTTGCGGCTTGGCAATAAGAGGTGGACGCCGCGGCTTGTACTTGTACTCAGGCAGGCCTGGGCGCGTGCTTTCAAGTTGGCTTTCAAGCTTGGACACAACGGTCTCGGTGCCGGCGGAAGTGGTGGGAGCTGGTGGTGGCTCGACCGCCTCCTCATCCTCATCGTCAATGGTCGAGGAGAGCGTCTCAAGCACCCGCGCTCCGGGCGCGGCGCCGTGACGCATCTCGTAGGTCTCGCGACGCGACGCAAACGTTTTAATATGGTTCTCCCACATATCGCGGATAAACTGTACCGAGCCCAAATTCCAGCCCACGTCAACGCGACCATTAAAAGATGAAGAGAAAATATACTCAACAACGTGCTGTTCGTCAAAGTTCTGCCACGTTTGCATTGAGATGTCACAAACAGGAATACCGATGATTGTGCCACCTTTGACTTCCTTGGCGCACGAAACGTAATCTTCAATCTTCATGCTGGGTAAAGTGGCCGCCGTTGCAATAGGCTTTCGGTAGGTAGAAAGCGCAACCATCAGCTCTGTCAGCTTCATGTCAAGCGTGCATACTAATTGCCGCTCAGCACTACTCAGCGACGTCTGAGAGAGGAAGGACGTCACATCCGTTGCAGTATTGACACTGGTGACATCCTCATTGGTGGGATCATGAAGTTCAATCTCCTGTGAGTACCGTGCTTCAGCGCCGCGGACTGTGATTGTGAATACTTGCATATCGACAAGACTGTCGGGGTAAATATAGACAGAAACCAAGTTGACATTAAAGTCCAGGAAAGTCCGCAGCTTTTCAAACGGCTTGAATGCCTTGAACGTGCCATTATCATTCTCGTCGTTGTTTAGCTTTGATTTAGGCTTAGCAGCACCGGGTTTGGCGGAATCGCGCAGAATGGCGTCGTAGGATGCATTGGCTTCGCGGCGCATGCGTTTCAATGTGTAGTAGAGATCCAAAACGTTTGATGCCGCGAGCGATGTGCCATAGATAGCGATTGTGTCACAATGGCCCACAGCGGCCAAGCGGTCGTTGAGGATGTAGTTTCGGTCTCGCTGGTTAAACATACTTAGGTGCAGCGCGTTGACATACACTAGCGCAAATGAATGGAAATCAAATGAAATCCGAGACTCAATTCGCTCAACACCTAGAATCGCTTGCACAAGAGGTACAGGGTGAACGCCACCTTCGTGACGTTGCCACATGATCGCCGTTGAAAGCTGGATCTTCTTTAGCGATACAATACCACCCAAGCGGCCCTCAGACTTAAGACCGATTTCATCAAAACCAAGCACAAGGTTCTGCTCCCAGTTCGACGACTTGCGCGACGAAAGCCAGAATTTATTGGTTTTGAATGTAACTAGGCCCACAGCCTGGCCCAAGTCTGCTGTGCCCTTGACATTTTCAACAGTGAAATCAAAGCGCCAGGGAATTGCGGTAGTAGATGTGACTTTGCGGTACTTTTTAATGATGGCACCATCCATTAGGCCGCCACTTGACTGCTTAAATAACTCTTGCGATATCTGGTCAAGGTGACTTGTGGACTGACGGCCCATTGACGTTGAGTAGTCACTAGAAAGCGTCTTTCCAGGGAACCAAATGTCTTGGAAAAGCTCAAGATCCTGACTCTGTTTGATATTAATCTCGGTGTTGATGTCCGAAATTGTGCCGGCTGTGAGAATGGCCTGTTGCTCAGATGAGCTGCGGTCCTTAGTGGCAAATAGTATAATGTTGTCAACACTGATCATGCCACTAACTTCACGCGAGTAGATATGCTGAAGCGAACACTTGAAGTTGGTGAGACGAGCCGATAATGAATATGATGTCTTGCGCAAGCCTTCTTCGGTACTGTTAACGCCAATAAAAAACTCATCGTATGCTACTGTGGCAGCAACTTTAGCAGTGGGCTCACAACTCAGCATAATCTCTTGACGAGCCAATCTCACACGAACATCGACAATAATGTTACCAAACTGCTCTTCAAGATCAACCTCTTCAGTTGAACTCTTTGCAAGTATTGAAGTTGTTGTATCTGAAGCAATGCTCTCAGAATCGTCTTTTGAGCCACCTTGATCACCGGCAGTATCTGTAACATTGCTGGAGGTTTTAGGCAAAGTGGAACTTTTGAGTACTTCTTGAATAAGCTTGCTCATCTCCATAAAACATGGCATAACCTTAGGATAAATCTTATTTGCCGAAGACATGATTTGGATCTCACCATTAAGCTTATCACGGGTTTGAGTCTTACCTTTGGTGTACTCGACAACAGCGTCAATAGCAGGGGCCTGGAGCCAGAGCGAAGGCTCGGCATTTGGCTTGGGCACGTTGATGGGATCAGATGGAGGTGCCTGACCCTCTGCCAAAGTGAATGACCGGGTGTGCTGAGCACGGCGGTTGGAACCAGAAGTAACATCCATGGGATTCCAAAGACTGATCGTTGCACCATCAAATCCAACAGTCAGATAGATTGAAAACGGCAGCGAATACTTCGGGAACTCAGACGGGTTGGTAGGGAGTGATGAGGGCAGCTTATCTTTTTCCTCAGCAGCAATGGCGGGATTACCTCTCTTGTTTGCAACTAAAATTTTGGTCACAGAGTCCAACGTCGCTGTGATAGACTTAACAGCACTGACAATAATAGACACAATAGACGGCATGATAGATATTTTGAGAGAATCACCGGAAAGTTTAAGTTGAACCAGTGGTGGTTCACCTTTGTCCTGAATGGAGAGTAGAATGATAAGTTGCACTTGCGGCAGAAAGCCAGTATTGACAGCGTTAGCCTTGTCTGTCTGCAAATGGAAAATATCATTCTCGTTGAAAGTTGGTGTCAAGTATACACCATTAAGCAGCGTACGACCCTGAAGTGAATGGGTAGTGATAAGTAGTGAATCGTAGCCAAATAACAGACCTCTGGCATCAGGCTTAGCACTGTAGTCATTATCCGAGTAACCTTCTTCAAACAACCATGCAACACAAAACTGGCCCAGCGCAATCTTGAACGTAGTGCGGTCGGCAAAAGTCTTTAGTGACTCAAATTGCTCTTCGTGGGATGACGCTGATGAGGCTGTAGAAGAGGTAGAAGAAGCTGAAGGTACAATGAGCTGGTTTTCGTTAGAGTATTGAATATTTACACCCTCCAAACCTTCTTCAATGCAAGTTAATATCTCAACCATCTTTTCAACCACACGCTGACACAGCATGATATGGAAATGGTCACTTGTTATATCAAACTGCTGTTGATGGCTGGAGTCCGCAGCTTCCGTATAGAGCGCGCGGAAGTGTAGACGAAGAATTGTAGAGGTATGAACACTCCAATTATCATTCTGCAGGATGAAGATCAAGTCATCAACACCAGTTTCAACAGCCCATGGGTGTTGAACAAATGTCTTGTTCTTAGTATCCCTGTAAAAGGAAGACACTGCAAAATGCGTCTTTTTCATTTCCAACACGAGAGAAGATTCTAGAGAGGGTACAACTGCAATCATATGTAGAATCGAAAAATTGACATTGAAACAGAATGGCTTGTTCTTGCCAACAAAAATGAACGAAGACTTTTCAGAGAAGACAGAAGCAGAAGACTTTGATAATAATTCATGCTTTGGACGGAATAGTAAAGAGGAAGAAGACTTTTTCTTAGTAACCTTCTTCTGGCCATCACCAAAAGTAATATCAATTTTTTTAGTGAGTAATTTGACTGAGTCAATCATTGCTGTAATTTCGTCGCGGGTCATGTCCGATTTCAATAGTCTAAGGGCCGAAGTAAGTGCTAGGGTTCGAATCTCAAAAGACTCAAGGTCAACAAGTAGCTCTGCACAAACCATGTCAATTGTTTCCTCTAGTAATAGCTCAGCCTGGAAGCTAGGTAGCGTGATTGACGTGACACGCTTGACGCCAGATGTCACATCATTGTCAAGATGGTTGTTGGTAACTAAAAGACCAACCTCAAAGTCAGTCATCTTCAGTTCACATACGGTCTGAATGAATGACTGGGGCGAAGTTGACATGGTCGCATTGAGGTTTGCATGGGAAGTGGCAAAATAGAAACACCAAGAGGTAGAAGCATTTAGTCTAATTTCTGAATTGTTGCAAGAGGCTGTAACATATACTGGGAAACCAAGCATGAAGTCTTTATCAGCATTCTTGCTGAACCCAGTTGTTGACGATGTAAGATCAACGTTTGAGCTATTGCTATTACCAAACTTGTCAATGAAAGGTAATAGTAACGGATAATCAGCATCAATGACCTTAATTGCCACTTTAGTCAAATATTCAACCGGCTGGTTGATAAGCAGCTGGATCTGGTCATTCGAACATGAAAGGTATTTTGGTGCCGTCATCACTGGACCAGAACTTGTCAGTGAACTCTTGTAGTCATCAAGCGATAGCGTTACTAGTACTACTTCCGGATAACAGCTTGTACCCAGCTCAGAAACTTGAAACTCAATATGGTGAAAATGAACTGCTAAAGAAGCGCCAATGTCTTCAAAGTTGGATTCCTTAAACTGCTCCAAAAACGCAGAAGCGCTAATATCTTTAGTTCCAAAATTGACCGAAAGGGTTGGTGTTTGGAGACACATTGACATGGTCTCAACAAACCCAGTAGCAGACACAGAAAAAAGTGGATATGTTTTATTCAACTCTTCCTTACTCTTAAAAGAAGTCTGTGTTGTAGGACTGATAGGTGAGTCAAGGTTTTCGTTATCTTGATCGAAAAAGGGAACAACTTGTTCGATAGCATTAAGTGACAGTTGGCTGAAACTTGATCGGGTATTGCTACAGCTCAATGAACAATCAACATTCAGCTTTTTAATCTGAGCATCAGAAGCTTCAGGAAAAGTGGTTGCTTCAGGTTTCTCCTCACCTACATTCTCGAAGATCTTGTCTTCTTCTTCTTTTTCTTCTTCTTCTTCTTCGTAGTTACCCCAATTGAGAGCAAATTTGAGATAGTCAAACAAGACAAAGTCTTCTTGGTCCGCTTGGTGAAGTCTAATGGCTAGACATTCCAAATCAACTACAATGGCCAAGCCTGTTGACAGCAAGGTTTCTTGTAGAGTGGTGGTGTTAAAAGTATGGCGGAACAAGTAGCTGCGCTCCATGTTTTCAAGTTCCCAACTTCTCCAGCGACTGAATACGTTTAAAACGTCACGCTTGGCCTCGTCAATACTGGTAACAGGTGGGAACTCATTTTCTCGCACAAGCCTGTCTTGATAGGACCGCCAGTCCCCAGGAACACTCTTCAAGATATGTCGCAGTCTAACAATAATCTTCCAACTGTCGTTGGCACGAACATGAGTTGGCGACTGCATAACAAATGTGTGGCGAGTCAAGACTGATGGGTCTTCTTCAATATTAAATGTCTCACTTGCCATGGATAGCACACGCAAAACATAAATATTGCGATCACGATTGTGGTTGCTAGACACGTTATTTGAACTCGAAGCCGCAGTCTGTTGTTGTAGCTTTTGAAATTCATTAATGTTGTGTTCAAGAAAAGTTCCTACCCAAGTTATGTGCTCGTTCTTAACTGATAAATTGATGTTTTTCAATCGCACTGAACCGCTATTTTGGTCACTATCTTCATGAAACCAAAACTCCGGATTCTCCAGCTGCAGCAAGATTGGTTGATAATCAGTATGGTGAATCTGGCCCCTTCTGTTGCCTAGTTCCATCTCAGTATAACCACGGAACACGCTAGCGGTGAGGTTCTGGCAACCAAAGTAAACACTAATATTTGTCGGTTCAACCTCCATTTCATTGTTGGCAAGGTACTCGCCAAGATCTGCTTGTGGTGTCTTGTACTTTTTGGTGCGTAGAGCAATAGCAATTGCATCACAATTGATGGCAAGATGGCTAATGTTTGTCTTGTATTGCCGAAGAATTTCTTCGGGAGGGCCATCATTACCTGTGAGCTTACCGTACTTTAGATCAATAGATGAAATAGACACACGGAAATTTTTAACTTCTGGTTTGCCATTCCTAATGTAGTTGAGAGTTTTCAAAACATCAACTTGAATTTGGTCCATTGTTGACTGGAGATCTTGCTGTTGCGATGTTTTCATCAGCGCGTCAATGCTTTTCATAGTCAAGGGACTGATAAAACCAGTAACATCACCTACTTGAACCACAAAGCTGTCATATTCAAATTCAGGATCGAGGGGGCTCATGGGACAAATAGCTTCTTCATTACTGTAATAACAGGTAGGGTTGAGTCCAAAATCAGGAAGTTTTTCCTTAACCCCAGACACAACTTGCTGAAATTTCTTCCAAGACTCTGGTGGCAAAAACGCATTACCTTCAAATTCGTTACCCTTGATATTGATTTTGTATCGATATGACTGGTTGCGGGAGTCATTCTTAGTTTGGCTGCTTTCAGAGGTACTTTCTAAAATTGAAAACTGACTTCGTGAAGAGGCTGAAGAATCATCGTCATCATCTCTATCCTCTGCATTCAGGGAATCCATCATGTTAGGATCAATGAACCGCAAAGTCTCATTAGTGAGAAACGGCGGTACGACATTGATGGGAATGCTAGGTACAATATTACCCAGGTGACGCTTGTTGCGGGGTCGATGGTTTTCATCAAGTAAGAACGAGCAACGCCCAAATGGTCCATCATGAAGCGCAATATGCCGTTGTTGACGCTCACGAAACTGGTCAAAGCTGCGCTTTTGCACAAAGTCGGTAATCATAATTGAAGTATCAACTGAAGCAAGCAGGTTGCGTAATTCTTGGAACCCCTTCTTTTTAGTGTCTGCTAGATAATATTCATAAATACTAAGCTTGACAGCCGGAATGGAAATGGTTATGCGAGAAGAGTAACGGTTGTTAGCCAAGTCATTCAAGAAGAGCGAAATTGTGTTGGTTTTAATTTCAAGGGCAGTCTGTTCAACACGAAGCACAAGGTGAATTGAATTGAGTTTGAGACTAAGATAAGTCACGTCGTAGATAATGGGCTCTGGAATCATGAGGCCATTTTCAGAGTCCACATAAGTATAGCCTGCAGAGGAACCGACCTGCTCCAGTTTTTGCAAAATGTCAAGCGGACCGTTAATTAAAACACTGCCTAAATCAAAGTCCCATTTACATAGATAAGTGGGTTCTGTAGGAGGCAGACCAAACATTCTGTTACCATGAATAATAATACCATCAATGAAAATAGTGGGCTCAAAAGCCGGTTGCTTGTGCGCAAAGTTGACAATTTTGTTGTGGTCTACACAATGGTTGTGAGCACCCTTGATAGGACTGATATTGACTTGGAGGTCCATGTAGTAATTGGTGAATCGCAAATCGACGTCAAAAGAAGCAAAGTTTAGTAAAATATGGTTCTCAGCAGAATAAATATTGCAAGGTAAAACAATGCTACCGTTCGTCACGTAGACATAAATAAGCACGTCGAGATCATTATCAAATTTAGTGTATGTATACTCCGTGACGGGAGGCTCAGGCGACTCGGTAGCCGTGCTAGCGGGCATATCTCCAGAACCACTGGTAGGCGACGCCGGGGTATGCGCGGTTTGTTTTTGGGTATATTCTTCCAGGGTCTGAAAATGAATATTTTCTCCAAAGTAATTCTCTCGAATTTTGAGTAGATAGCGAATAAGAAAACCGTAGGCAATAAAAGTGACATCAGAACCAAAACATTCCATAAAAAGAATGTCAGAAAAGCCAGGCTCGTTTTTAGAAAAATATGTGTAATTGCCCTTGAGCGTGAAGTCATATGCACGACCACCATTCTCTGACACGAGAAACGAATCAAACGTATGCCAAGGAGGTGCGCAGGTAACTAGATCAAAGCACGAGGTCTATCAATCACATTGTTAGTAGATGGCAAAAATAACATTAATAAAAAGTAGAATTACCTTGAAAGAAAATTCGACAGTGTTTTTCTTTTGAAACACTTGATCAAATGGCATTTTTGCAGAGATGTCCAGATCCTGACCCTTAAATGCAATATAAGTGTTTTCTTCGAAATCCGCTGGGTTGTTGATAATATTAAGTTCATTGATGTTCAAGTAGATACCGTAGCCATCATGGATGTTCCAATTAAGTTGGTAGATAAATGGAGTGAATAAGTCGTAAGGTGTAGGGGGACCGTCGGTGAAATCGTTTGTCAAATCTGATAAGAGCATAATATGCTCGCGAACAAGGAACATTTTGACATTGTGGGAATCATTGCTAATTGTCCAATTTTGCAGCTCATTCCAGCAAAGTGTATTAGAAATATCAGCAACAAGAGCATGACTTGATGCTGAAAAAAGAAGTTCATGATTAACACTTGTACGGACTTCAAGGTTTGTCATGTCCACCATCAAAACTGATTTCCAACCATCCTTGGCTGTGGGTATCATGGACGTAATAAATGAAATAGACATTGCATCATTAACCGCCAGCTCAAGCCAGCCAAATGGACGTAGGAATTTACCTGCTTCGGAACTTTCCTCTTCCTTTGATGCTGCAGACATGGCATTAGTTGCAAATTGTGCATTTTTGCTATTTTCGCGCATGGGAACTCTAATAATCGTATCATCAATGAGTTCCAAAAACAGTTTAAACTCAGTGTAATCACGCAACTCGCCAGGTTTACGTTTTTCTGCGGGTTGAAATGTGTGATAATTGAGTGGAGAAAACATCCGTTGTAAGGGGAACCGCTGGCGATCGGCCCAGGGTCCATAGTGAACAGTAGTGTGGCTAAATGATAGATCAACTCCCCACTCGGGGGCGCTGCCGTTATTGCCAATGTCAGCACCGGAATATACGGGTATTGGCTCTACCAACTGGGCCTCGGGAATGACACCGGGGATATCATAGTAAAAGGTCACCGAGCATGCCGAAGCATCAAGAATTGTATTAAATTTGGCGTACTCCTTGACCGCACCATCGAGAACATTATCTCTAGTCTGTCGCACAAAATCCTGCATTTCATATTCGTTGGTCTCATTCATCTGGTAACGTGAAAGGCCATGCCAAGCCTCATGGCCATTGGATTGGCCGCTAGTAGAAGCCTGGTCCTCATTTTCACCATTTTTATTTGCTTTCCTCGTTTTCCAAAACACCAACTTTTTTAATAGCTCAAATGGGATAAGTAGGTATTTTGGCGAAGACATTAACGTCAACAGAAATGATTGACTCTGCCAGTCAGGCAGCTCATCAGTCAAATCTGTAGATGAAGATCCCTGCTTGTAGTTTTCGTCGTAAAGAATGTTTGTTTCAAAGTCAACGACGGGCTTTTTAAAGTGGATTTGGTATTGCATGCGATATTTGTCTGAAAGGTTGCGGGCTTTGTCACCATCGATATACCCACGACCGGTTTCAAAGCGGAAAACCATCAAAGAAGGTGTAGTACGATTTCCAATAATAGCAGCTCCCTTAAATATCTTGATCTGTAGTGGCAGAGACCGAAGAAAAAGATATTCAGAATGACTAATTGGGTTGGCTTTTTCAAGTGGGTGCTCTTCCCTTATCGATGATTCTGAGAGCATTTCAGAGAATGGCCGGAACGATTCAAAAAAGGACTTTTCACGTGGTTTATTTTGAGGGCTGAGCGAGTCAATTTCTTGTTCACTATTATTTGTCGGTGCTGCAGGTGAAGCCGGTTGTGGGCTCTCCCCATCCTCTGAAACTTCCTCGGTGCTGGTATTGCCGACTTCATTTTCCTTTAGGTACTCGGCAATTAGGTCGTAGGCTGCGGACCGATTATAGACAAACCACTCCAACCCCTCTATACTAAGACTGAAACGTGCCGGTAGTCGTGATTCTTTTTTTGTATCCTTTTCTTCCTTTCCAAAGTACTGACACGATCTCGTTCGAAATAGCCAGTAACGCCATGTAAATGAACCCTGCAGAATGGATATCGTTTCATTGGCGCCGATATACGAAATATTCTTGAAAAAAAGTCGGCCTCCCAATAGTGAGACTTGTATTGATTGCACTTTCACCTCGACTTTGTGGATATGCCACATATAGCTTTTGACTAGAACCGTGATTATGTAGCCGACAACGCGATTGAAGTAAAAAAGCATGAAAATACAGAGAAACAGCACCAGGACCCAGTCCATGGTGAAGACCCAGCTGAATTGCCGTAAACCAATAATTATCGAAACTTCTGATACCGTGTAGTCAGACATGATCTGGATATTATTTGTGGTTAGTAAAGGACCACAAGAATGCAGAATGTGTGTGAGGATACGTACTAAGCTTGTGGAGGTTTTGGGCGCAATGTGTAATAGTTAGAATAGGTTTGCAGTAACAAAGTAAAATTGTAGATGTTATAAATTATGCATTTTATGCGCTTGACAAAGATATTAAGGTGTATTAGGGGGTGTGTGGTGATGAGCTGTCAGAAGGTTTATGATTATGAGATGTAGGGGTTTTAAACAATTTTGATGATCCAGAGGGAGATTGTCTTAAGATGTTTTGGGAGATGACAGGAAACTAATAAAATAAAAAAAATAAAAAAAAGATTTTGACAGTCATGAAGTTTATACATGATATATTGGCATTTAAATTACCACAAGAAATAATTCACAACAAAAAAAAAAAAAAGAATAAATAATGATATATATAAGTAAGTCTAAAAAAAATAAAATAAAATGAAAAAAAAATCATAACCTTTAAACATCAATTTGAAAATCCACTGTCACTTGTATCCGCAGCTGTAGCTGAAGTGGCAGACTCGTCATTAAGTATTTTGCTATCGCGCTTACGGCGGTTAAACTTCCTCATGAACCTCGTTCCCGGACTTCCAGCAGGCTCGGGAGGCGACATCGCGGGAGACATCATCTGGTCGAGTGAACCTGCATGTTTGGGGTCATAAGAATACAAAGGAGAGGAAACAAGTTCTTCAGTGCTGTCGGGAGACTGAACAGGAATGTTGAACTTCATCAGCGAGCGACGCCATCTTGAGTTGGTTTTCTTGTTTGTGTTAGAGCTAGTACCAGGCGAAGCAGATGAGTTTTTGGCTCCAGAGTAACTAAATCCATCATCATCAGACTCAACCCCTACACTTGAACTGGAATCGTTGCTTAAACCGCCAGCAAAAAATGCCAAAGATCTTGTGTTTTTGGGCGAAGTACCCAAAGGGTTTTCATTAGGACTCAAAGCTCTCTCGGAACGAGTCGAAGGAGAAGCAAGAGCTGAGTCGATAGAGATAGGTAACTCACTTAAAGAGTTGTAAAGTCGATTGTTGTCAATCTTTTTAAAAGCCGAGGATTGACCCAAATGAATTGCAGGAGATCCAGATCGCCTGCTTAGAAGACTCGAAATCGATCTTCGGTGCTTTTTATTCTCTCTAATTTCGGATTGTGAAGTTTCGTGTTCAGACTCTGTTTCAGAGAGTACACAGGGATTGCTAGCAGTGAAACCCTTATCAGTCATGCTTGTTGTTGTTATCATAGGAATTTTAGAGCCTTCGACCGGACTTTTGGAAGCGCGTCGTGTGGGAGTGATGGTGGCAGAAGACGAAGATTTCTGTGGTGGTTTGGCATCATCAGTTGTTACAGCAGGTGGGGTTTCATTTGTGGTAGCGGTGGCAACAATCTCATCAGCCTCGGAAAGTTGATGAATAGAGTTGGGAATCGAAGAAGTGCGCTGATTTTGAGAATACACTGTCTGTCTCGGTAAAGAAGAAGCGGAGGAGTTGGAGTGATCAAGACCCAAAACTGATGAAGACGTTGTCGAAGTCGAAGACGTGCGCCTCCGTGATAAACTGGCGCCTCGTTTCAAAGCCTGAAAAAAACCTGCAATAGGCTTTTCAGACGGAGAGACCATTGGAGACAGAGCTGGTGAATTTCTTCCACTTGTTGTGCTGATGATAGAGGCAGAGCCATCATTATGTGGTATCGAACTCTTGCGAACTGAGGCGGAGTTGTTGCCGAAGGTTGATTTGAAAAACTGCCCGTCCTGATGACTGTTGCTGACATTGTTTAGATTTAAATTCGGGTTTATGCGTGAGGCGGAATTAAGTGGATCGGATGGATCCTTAATTAATTCCTTGACATCGGAGGGAATCGTTACACTACTCATAGATTTGCTATGACGACGCTGAGGAATAGGAACAGCCAAGGTTTTGTGTCCCGATGCCAGATTTCTAGTGTTGGAACTGTCGTTAGAGTTGTTGGTGTTGTTATTGTTGGAGATCCAGGTGCGGACTGAAATTGTAAGTTGAAGGAAATTCTCAATCAAAAACTGTGTGACAGCCCTTGATAAATGGTATTGTTGTGGAGCCATGTTGTGACTAGGGTGCGATAAGATACTGGGTTGAAAGATTGAAGCGAGATTGACAGCAGGCATAAGATTGTATTCAGACTCTTTGGAAAATGTGAAAAGCAGATCAAGAATATACAGAAGAAGCTGCTGGTTAAGAATTGGCAACTGATCAATGAGCTCGCAGTAGTCCTTGATTGCAAGCTTTGTTTCATTTCTTAGTGCTAACTCCTCAGCCGAAAGAGACGACGGCACTGAAACCTGCTTGACATCATCCTTGTCATTGCCATCGTTTGTTGCTGTGGTCGTTGTGGTTTCAGAGTTGAGGGGGCTGGTCGTAGCGGTGGTTTGCGAGTCTACAACCGGCTCTGTAGCCTTTAACTCTTCTGAACTGCTTTTTGATGTCTTGTCGGATTCCTGTGATGGTGGCAAAGATGACTTTTCAAGAGTCGGCTCTTCGACGTTTTCTTTGACGGTGGGTAAATCAGAGTGGGTAGGTTGGGAACCTTTTGAAGTTTCGAGGGCTGAAATTACCGAAGGGATTGAGGGTAGTGGGGCGGTTCCAGTGACCGCATCTTCAACAGTTTTGACAAGAGGGCTGATGGCGGTAGAGGAAGGAGGGGTGGTAGCAGAAATGGCATTGCCTCCCTGGAGATGTTCAATGACACTTGGGTATTTAAAAAGAGGATTTCTGAATTTTTCGTAGAACCTAAGAGGAATAATAGGTTCAGGTAAATGGTTGAGGTACCTGCGTAAAATGTTTGCTGCATCGTGAACAGTGTAAGGTGTCCAATCCAAGTCTTTGCCGAAATTCTGCTTGGGGTCAGTAAGGATAGCTTGAAGCTCTTTAATTCTTCTGGCCGAGCCACTGACTCGGAAAATACCCTCAGTTTTTGTAGCGTCCCGTTTTAGAAACTTTGCACAATTGGCCACTAGAATGGGGATTTTCCCAACGGCAGATTGATTATTTTTATCTCTGATATTAATAGTAGCACTTGCATATTTAACAGAATCTTCTAGAGGGACACCAAATATGCCATTGGAATCTAAGTCAAGATTGTTGTAAGAAGATCCCATGATTGACGAAGGCGGAGGAGATCCTGAGATAGCGTTAGTATTTAACGTGTTATGAAAGTTATCGTGTTGGTGTTGGTGGTGATGGTGAGTTGTGGAGTTGTTGTTGCTGTTATTATTATTATTATTATTATTATTATTATTATTATTATTATTATTATTATT
>JAKUCA010000157.1:0-23658 GCA_030567025.1 Geotrichum europaeum
CTCAACGTCTCTCTCGTACCGCCCCGTGTCGAGTTTTATACAGCTCTACCTGTATGGCACAGGTGCTAAGGGTTGAAAGCCAGATGAGGTTAGCAGGCTTGACTAAAATTGGAAGGGCAATACCGCACCATGCAAAAGACATAACGTAGCAACACATGTTGGAGAGAATAGCACGTTTAATACCAATGTCATTGTTGAAATATTTGACTTGCTCTGTAAAAGCTATGTTTACAAGTCTGGCAGAGATAACCACGTTCATAAAAATAGTGGCACAAGCATGTTCCTTCATGTTGAAAGATTCAGGGTTAAGGTGAATCTCCTTAAATGAAACGTCAAGAATGATTCTGTACCATAGCTCACCCACCGGGCAGCTGAGAAGCTGGCCAACAATAGAGCCAATTGAAACAGAAAAAAATCAAACCTGAAAAAAAAGCATCAATACTAGCGATGACAGAAGCAAAACCAAAGACCAGGAACCACATTCGGATAGTCAAGCAAGGTATATCGAGTTCTTCAGTAATGAAAATTCTCGAAATATCTTTCAAAGTAATGTCAACGTTATCGTCATTGAAATCTGACACTTCATCAGGTTTTTTCTTAGTACTACAGGCTTCTTTTAATATTAAAGACTTCTTGTTGAGATCTTCTTCTGCAACAAAGTCTCTATCTTTGGCAAAGCTGGAATCGTCAGAGTTTCGCATTCTAGCAAAAAAGTTGGGAAAAGTTTAGATGAGATTGATAAAGTAGAGTAAAATAGATTAAAATCTGATAAATATGGACTAATTTATAGAAAAGATTTGCGAGTTTAACTATATACTTATAAATTCCAGGAAAGTGTTTTTTTGCATAATTAAAATGCGATGGGTTGAACTGTATTTCCGGGTTTTCCGTGTAGTTCCCTTCACTAAAAGCTATAAAAATTGCACCAAGGAGTATGAATTTTGGGCAAGGAAATTCTTGGTTTTATTGAAATTGGTATTGGCCTATAATAAATCTAAAAAAAATTACAAAAAAGAAATTTTTTTTTGAAAGAGATAAGTTGCCAAAGAATATTGCTAATTTTTTCTTGTATCTTGTTTCTCACATTACTAATACAAACTTCATTAGTATATCTGTATTTTTCAATTAATGTGTTAAATTTAAACAGGCTGAAAAAGAAAAGCTAATAAAGTGAATTAGTATAGCAACGCTTCTCGTGCTGTCTTTAACAAGAAAAGATTTTTACATATGTCAAGTTAACTTCTCAAACTTTTATGATTTTTTTTGGATAATCAAAAATCCAGATAATTTTGATTTTTGTACTGCATCTTACTGTTTTTTATTATACTTATTCAAAAAAAAAATAGGAATGCAATGGATCCATCTGATGCAAAGGTAACGAAGAGAATAAGTTTGGAACATAATTAAACAGAGGCTACATAAATATAGCTTTTGCAAGTATTTTGGCAATATCTTGACAAACAGCCTGCTTGATTGTTGTAATTCTTGTTTTCCAAGTTCCATATTTTATACCAGCCTAATAATTTCAAACCTCTGGTTGGTAGTCAATAAGTATTTTTTTTTTACGTCATTGATCTGAATTTTCAATTTTGTTGGATACTTGCCATTTTAAGCATGTACTTGCCACAGATATGATAATATGAAAGTATCTTAATTATATGTATATTTTACAGAACTTGTTAACAGCCAAGATTTTTCATCTGTAAACGAAGAAAATTTCATTCCAAAACCGATATTTACTCATTTAAAGAGCTTCCAAAAAAGGCAAATTCAACTAAGATTTTTAATTAAAATGCTTAGCCATATTGCTTTAGAATTTTTGAAACTTTTCAATTATTCTATAAAATGACATGGGGATTTTGAAGGTTTCTGATTAATTGTAAAAAAGCTGACTAACTGATGAGTACTGTACATCTTTAAGTATATTGTACCAACTGTTAAGTTATAGGGCTGAGTTCGGCAGCAGAAATGGAAAAGTATTTATTGTAAAATAATTAAAAAGAAAAGTTTATAAGTGCCGTAGTTATGTATTGTTATCTGTGAAAACTAATAGGAAAAAAAATGTCATCAAAAAAATTGTTTTTTGATCGATCTGATTATAACCTGACGCTGATTGTATGGACTTGGCATCAGAGTTCATCTACAGTCTGATAGAACACGTGATTGAACAGCATCATCAGTTTTATTTTTTGGATTAAACATGTAGTCAAAATTCATTTCCATGGATAATCCGATTTTTGTATATAGATACCAACCTAACTTCATATTATAAAATGGCACGACACGAATATGCACGACATGAAATCACACCGGTACTTGCCCTCAGGAATGTGGGTTATTCTTACTCGAGGATTTCTGCTGCCACGGGGATTCCAAGATCAACTGTGATTTGGTTGATAAAGAAACATGCTGCAGACAATTGTGCAAGGCTCAAGGCCCCAAATCGTCGTGGAAAAGACAAGGGACTTAAAAGATCTGAAGTATCGGCTGTTCTCCGGAATGTCCGCCTAGACCGCCGGCAAACGCTTGATCAACTTGCCGAGTATGGGACAGGGGTCCATCCACTTGCACGAACGACAGTCCTCCGGGTATTGAAAAAGACAGGATATGCGAAGCGGCCAACAACTGAAAAGCCAATCATTAAGCCTGTACACTATGCAGCTCGACTGAACTGGGCTAGGGAACACCAGCATTGGTCTGTTGAAGATTGGTTCCGGGTGATCTGGTCCGACGAATCGAGCCGACATCTTGGTGAATACTCAACAAAAGACAAGATCTGGCGGCGACTTGACGAACAATTGGATCCCTCAGTAGTGCATGGATTCCATGTGAAGAACCAGTTCTATGTCGGGTATTGGGCCACTATTTCCAAGGATGGAGTCGGCCCGATTCATGTGCTCCCCCATTACACAACCATGAAACCAGGGCTCTTGCAGGAGGCCCTTGAGAAACACCTGTTACCTCACTATAATATTGGTGATATTTTCCAATGGGACAATTTCCGATATCATACTGCTAACCTCACGACAAATTTTTTGAGGGAACACAATGTGACGGTTTTGGACTGGCCTTCTCAGTCACCAGATTTGAACCCGATTGAGAATGTCTGGCAAACGCTCAACTTGGCTATTGACAAGCGTATGCCCCGCATTCACTCATATCAGAGACTGGAGGAGGTGGTCCGCGAGGAGTGGAATAAAATCGACAAGAAAGTCGTACTTAAGAGTATCAGGAGTATGCCAAAAAGGTGTGCAGAAGTTATCAGGAACCACGGAGGCAGCATAAATTATTGACGGTTTATACACTCCTGTACCAAATCTATTTGTATTTTAATTTTCTTCCTTGGCCCTTTGAAAAATTCGTATTATCCTTGTCAACAAAATATTTCGTCCGTCAAAAAAATATTGCCTTCCAATCGCGTGCCCTACCAGACTGTACATTAACAGGTTTCAATCCTCAGGAGGAGCATCGTCAGGAGGGGTCAAGCCGCTCTTTCGGCTATTAAATAAACGGGCTTTTGCTAAATATTTTCTTAACAATACAACTTACTGAACAAAAACATTTGAATAAAGATGATGCAAGATAGTAATTGGCCCATTATTTTCCTGTTCTTTTTGTTAATGAGATGCAAAAACGTTCCGACCAGGCTTTTAATGCAATTACAAGTGAACTTTATTGTCGTGAATAAATTGTGCAGCTCTTGGTACTTCTGAAATTTGAAGGAAAGTGCATGAAAGCTTCTTTCTTGTTTTCTAGTACTGGTCAGCTTTACCTGCTATAAGTCTTTCGGGTGACAATCTTTGTTAACCCTAGATGAGCTTTTTGATCTCACCTAGCTATGTAAAGCCGGCTCACTGTTTTAGTTGCCCCACTGAACAAATTGAGATGTGGCAGCGACTTTTTCTAAAGAAGATACTTATACGTTACATATTATAGCTCATCGATCTTTAGATAATCATGTTCCGAATATAGTTTTTATAATCTTTAACACGACCAAATTTGCCACGTTTCCCATTTCGGTGTATCTATTTTGAAGAATTGCCCGTCTTTCGGAACATGTGCAGAATCCAAAAACTGTAGTTATTATTAAAATTGGTACCGTACTCAATCAAAGAGTGTATGACTTTTATTAAAAAGTAGAATAGGAAGAGAATGTTTTGGGCAAACTCAACCGGAATTCTTTTTAATAAAAAACAATGTAATAGTTTTTTGTAAAGATGAGATATTACATAGTTGACTTTCCATCATCTAAGCTTTTTTTTTTCCTGAAAATTTTACCATTAGTGACATTACCCCTAATTTTTCTACATCCCATCAAGTCAATAACTCGTTATTAAAATGCAGTTTTTAGACCCTGAACGCTAAGAGAAATCACAAGAACTCAAAATCCCATTGCCATTAAGATGCCAATGCCGAGAAACCCCCATTTTTTTATTTTTTTTCTGCAATGGGATGAACTATTTTTTGTATTTCTTAGTTTGTATTAAATTATTATCATAGTGATATCATTCTGCTTTTCATATGTCGTTATTTTCTTGACATATTTAAATACTGAATGACAACTTGAATGGCATTTCTTGTTAAATTAAAAATGTGATGGGCGCCGTGTCAAACTGCTGGTAAAGAGAGAGAGAGAAAAAAGGAATTTCTCAAATTTGCTATTTTTGAAGGCACTCATTTTCCTTTTTAAACAGAAAAAGTCCATATAGGAATTGTGTATCTAATTTTAATGAAAGGTTATCATGCACGGAAAAGTTCAGTAACTAATGCTTTTCTTTTTGATCAAACTGAATATTTAAGAAATGTCTGATTTTTTTTGCTTAAGTTTGCCAGTTTAAGTATCCGGGGCTTTAATACTTTTTTTTTTTTTTTGATTAAGACTTATATATTTACTGGTAAGTTCTATGAAGAATAAAACAGGTTTATAAGGGAAAAAAAATATTGTTCTGTAAAGTAATAAACACAACCTTTCTTTTTAACTTTAGAAGTCTCAGAATGCAGTTACGGAACTTGATTCTTCATCAAAACGAAACATCACTATCTAGTAATATTTAGGTTGTCATTATTTCAATCTGAAAAGTATGTTACAGTTTCATCAATATTCGTATATACTACTTAACAATAAACAATTATCAAAAGTTTTATCGTAAATATTACATTGCTATTTCAAAGATTTTGTTTTTCTCGGCTCAGCAAATCATATCAAGAAAATGACGTTAAAAGCACATTAAAAGCTGTTAAAAAAATAATTTGATGACAAAATTGAATGAGCCTTGTATTGAAAAGCTTTAAACAGATTTGCCAAATTAAATGCCATCTGGATATTAGCTGTCAAAAAGATCTGTGGGTATACCACAAAGAATAGAGAGCCCTTTTTGTTTTTTATTGAATGCGTTTTTATAGAATACAATTTCAAGTGTTTTGAAAACTGCTAAATGCTTTTTTAAATTGGCCCAAAGAATTCTAGTTCAAGGGCAATAGATTCACTTTAAATAATGTTATTCCACTGGCTGGGCCAAGCGATTGCAAAGACTATTAGAAAAAAACTTGTAATAGTATCGTCATCAAATCAGTAATTTTGCGCACGCAATATTTTATGTGGTGGCATTCCTTGTAAGATACACAGAAAAAACCCCGAAGATGGAAAATTTGCAAACTTCATTTTTACTGTTGAAATAGAAGCATTGCCAATAACTAAAATTTGCGCTTTTCCTTAGTCTGTGCAGCATATGAGATTTGCAATCATTGTCGGAAATAAGGGGCCCAGTTCTTAATTAAACCGTGGATTAATTAAACAATTTCAATAAATGAAAAACCAAGTTAGATAGGTTTAGATATCCCATAAGATGGGCAAGTGTAACCCTCTATAAAACTTTGTGGTAAAAGCAAACAATTACACACCTTGGAAGGTGGAACAGTTGAGAGCGGTCTTCGGGGCTCTGGGATCCTAATTTAGGAGAGTAGAAATCTTAGCAAAGAACCATACCCGCGAATGCGGCCAACTCGAGACGGTCAGACACCTGCTGAAAATCTTTGTTCTATGCTACTGGATGAAGACTTCTACAATTTTTTTTTTTTTTGAAACTTTACTTCCATTATCTTTTTTTAATGAGAGGAAAGGTATTGAAATGCTAGTCAGACTTTTTTGGCTTGCCACGATACTTTAACTTGGGAACACGAAGAATCTTCGCAACGTTTTACAAATCTTTCCCTAAAGAAAGCTTGAAATAGATATTCTGTCATTAACTAAGATAATAAGCCATGAGCTTTTACGGTTACTAGCCTAATTACAAAAAATAAGGACCTCAGAAGAAGCTTTGACAAAATAACTTTATCAAATACTTGTGCCAACAAATAATTAAATGGCTTAGAAATTTCAAAAATAATAATATGGATAGTCGGCAATGGGACAAACTTTCAGGGGCAACAACCGCCGTTTTTTGGTTTAAAAAGGGTAATAGAAAAAAAAAAGCTTTTCAAATTAAGTCCTTTCCACCAAAATATCTTTTTTTACTGCACAAAACACTATGATAAATAAATATTACAGAGGTTGAGTTTTTTGACTGCAAATGTGAGGATAGGTTTGAAAAAATTAAAATTAAATCATTATTCTACCGATTTGGTAACGGAAGCGACGTAGATTAAAATATGAACATGAAAATTGGAAAAAAAAGAAACAAAACTTGAAAAGTCATGAGAAAATCTATGCAACAAATGCAGATGAAAAATGTTATAATGCAGTTTAGAAAATTGTACCAGGCGGGAGCTTGATACCTTTGGCTGGCAAGTGAGGGCAGCCATTAGCATCACAGCCTTTGTCGGCCACCGTTGTACCCCACCAGTTGAAGTTGGCCGATCCACCTGTGTATACCACGCAGAAGTAGATAATGATGGCAGCAATAGCAAGACCAGAGTCAAGGCCAGTGGCCATGACAAGGTTGTACTTCTTCCACCACATGTTTTTGCGCTTATGAATCAAAAAGTTAAAAACAAATGATACCAAAAACCAAGTGGAGTAATTGAAACCGGTAACTGAGGGTATCTGGGCAGCACCAGCAAGGAAAAGTGTAGGATTGACTTTCTTCCAAAATATTGAATGAGGTTTCCAGTAGATAATAGCAGCACCAAGAAGTGCACATCCGGCACCAAGAATAAAAAAGTAGTGTATGAAAGAATAACGTCCTCCAGCTGCAAAGATCTCATTACCAAGTAGACCCCAGATCAGATGAGTGTTGAAAGAAGTTTGAACGCTTCTGCAAATCATATTGTTTTTGGCATTGGGTGTGCAAACATCTTCAATATGGTGAATGACCCAACCGGTAACAGCTGGATTAACAACAGCAGCCCAGCAGCCAGAAATAAAGAGCACGAGCATGGTGGCATAGGGAGGAACCTTCATATAGTGACCAATTTTAGCACTTTGAGACATGTGCATGGCGTGTTGAAGAGTCGAAAAACCAAACAGGTAGAAGTACAGCAGAGCAATGGGCTGACCCTTGAACCAAAAAGACGAGACAATGTTAAAGAAAGTACCCATACCGACACTCAAATTTGCACGAGATTCAATTAGAGAAAGAGGAATAAACAGGGCACCACCGATGATCACAGCCACAACAAAACCATAGGATGTAATTTGGGTGTCCTTGTTCCAACCCTCGCAGAAAGCAAAACCAAGAGCAAGGCCGATGACAATGGCTGCAACGTAAATGGCCCAGTGAGGGCTACTGTATCTAGCCATGAGCTGGTTGTGAATATCAGTTTGGCGGTTGCGAATTTTATCAATAACATCATGCTTGAATCTGAAGAAAAACGACACCCAAAGACAGGAAAACGAAGCAAGAGAAAGGGCAGTGTTCATAATATAGGCAATAGGAAGTACCACCGGGGAATAGGCTTTCATCTTGTTAATGTTCAAGGTCCAGTCCTTGTTGACAACTTGTTTGGCTTGAAAAACAGTACCGTTTTTGTTGTAAATGCTGTTGGTCATGATTGGCAGATGAGCAGTCTGCCAATGGTTGGTGTAGTACAAACCAGGCATGACTATCCAAACCCAAAACACAAATGAGCCAAAAATAGAAGCTGCAGCCCAAAATGGTGTAACCAGGGGATTACCAATAGACGAGATTTGAGACCAATCAAGAGTGAGCGGGAATAAACCAAGACCAGTCTTAACCCCAAAGACTTGACCTAGAGCAGCGCTGCTAGGCTTGCACCAAGAGATCCAAGCACCAAGCGAAGAGACAAAGGGCATGATCAAATCAGGAAACCAGTACCAGACAAAAGAACCAGTAAACACAATTGCGAAGAATGAAAAACGCGAGATAGTCCAGCCATCTGCTACATGGTTTTCCCTTGAATGTAATGTTTTAAAGAGAGCACAGGTTGACAGTGTTGAAGGCCATACAAGGTTGGCAGGTTTGACTAGAATAGGAAGGGCAAGACCACACCAGCCAAATGCAAGAGCGTAGCAACACATATTGGAGAGAATAGCACGTTTAATACCGATATCGGTGTTGAAGTATTTGACCTGCTCAGTAAAGGCAGTGTTCACGAGTTTGGCAGAAATAACCACATTCATAAAAATGGTTACACAAGCGTGCTCCTTCATGTTGAAAGGACCAGGGTTAAGGTGAATTCCCTTAAAAGAAACGTCAGGAATGATTCTGTACCACAGCTCACCCACCGGATAACTGAGGAGCTGACCAACAATAGAGCCAATTGAAACAGAAGGAAATCGAAACAGAAAGAAAGCATCAATACCAGCGATGACAGAGGCAAAACCAAAGGCCAGGAACCACATTCTAATTGTTAGACAAGGCAGGTCAACGTCTTCCACAATAACAATTTCAGAAATATCCGCCAGGGTAATATCAACATTTTCGTCGTCAGAGTCGGAAACTTCATTTTGCTTTTCTTGCACTTCAAGAATAGTTTTTTCGTTTAGAGGGTTAGTAAAAAGATCTGCCTCATTGACAAAGTCTCTTTTTTCGGCGGAGCTGGTTTTGTCTGAGCTACGCATATTGAAAAGGTGATTTAGAGATGATCTGAGATGAACCTGATTAGATGAGAGAAAGAAAAAAATTTTAAATCATAGGAAATCTACATTATTTATACATTAGAGCTGATAATCGCTCATCAAATGAAGCCAAAACTTGGTAGCGACTAAAAGTTTTTCAGAATCATAAATTAATTTGGCTGTAGAAGATTAATCTGATAGTCATTCTAACTACACGCTTGTACAGAAGTTAGTAATATCTGATCGTACAGGTACCTCCATTAATGGTAGTCAAGCGTTTTTTTTTTTTTTATTGAAGCGTACTCCTACATTTGATAATCCAAATTTGGTCAAATATAATAAAAAAGAAAAGTGTCAATGTTTCACCCAATAGCTAACGATGACATCAAAACAATCTCTGCACTGCTCGATATGTCAACTTTCCCGGAATGAATAACGGCTTACAAATGTTTCTTAACTTTTTATTTTTTTCTTTCAAGAATTGAGAACATAACTGAGGTTCGAGAAAAGTGAAATTTTGAGTAACAGTGTTGCTTAATATTTGTGATTTTATTTTCTTCCTATCAAATCTATAGTGAAAAATAAAGTGGCATGTCTCTAAACAGTTAAATACTTACAAAAAATAAAAATGAAAATAATCCAATCCGTAAATCTTTGTAAGAATTTGTCAATTCTTCAATTGCATTTAATTTGTGCCTATTATAAAATCATTATGTCATTTCCGAAAAATTTCGGATAATAAGTACAAAGAAAATGGTATTTTTCTCAAAAGCCGAAGCGCGTCGAGCAAAAACAAAAAGTGTCTCATTGGTGATAGATTGCTAACTGGGACCATTCCATCGTACAATAATGATTTCAGGAAAATTAAAGTATCATGCGTTTTGTGTCATGCCTCTTACTATCAGCTAGCAAGGCTTGTGAAACTGCTTTTTAACAAATTCTATATAGAAGTTTTATTAACAACTCATAAGTCTTTCTTTTGATGTTCTAGATTCTATGTATGTTCTGTAGAGGATTGAACAACAAGAAGAACTTTTTTCTAAAAATAAAAAATCACAAAGAAGAAAATTGTTTATATTTTGTCAAAGTTCTTATCATTACCAAAAAAAAAAGAATCTAATCAAATAAATGCATTATAAAAGAAGAATCAGTAGAAAAGCCAATCAAAGGTTTTCAAAAACAGATATTGGTCAATTATCGCTAAAGATCTTTCTCACAAGCAGGCCTAAAAAACTCAAAAAAAGAATCTTATTCATATCAAGCTATAGTTCATACAGCTTATACTTTTACTGGAATGATAAGAATTGCATCAGGACTTTTTCAATGTGGTTAAAAAAGAAACTTGAATTAGCAAGTCAAAGTTAACGGCAATTGGCCACTGTACCGGTTTTCTCGGAAAAAAAGACAAAAAAAACGTTTACGCCCCATACTTCTGAATGTAATGCCCCATCTATTTAGATTGAAGTAGGCTCATTAGCTTTTTAGTTCATGATAGACCTCATTATATCAATATTAAACATAATCGATTGTCGCATCAGAGGCGCGCCAGATTTTTCTACAATTTTTGTGTATCCAGCTTATCAGGCTTCTTCACCAGAAAAGCCTTACAGCTGATTGAAAATTCTTTTTATTTTTTTAAGTTCTTGCAAGTTGAGTCGCGCTACATATACATGTATATCCGGTTTGGGTATGACAAGGATACAAAAAGAAGGCATGTAATTATGGAACAATTGCATTCAATGGCGCAGAATTTAGCCCGTGTCAAGGGAAATTCTTTGAGATCACCACTGCTGTCTGTATATCTCAGTGGGAGGGTGAGTTGGTAAATCTTTGTAATTGAAACAGACATTAGACAACTTGATTATTTATCTAAAAAACTTGACAACATCATTTATTTAAAAGAAAAATTGAATAAAGAATTGTGCCGTGTTGTTTGCGAACGTTCCAAGCCTTCATTCGCAGACTGAACTTCTTTGTTACGCTCTACAGTTAATGCCATTCATAATTTACGGTTATATTTGGACTAAAAAACTACGACAATAACTACCGTCGTAACGGTCTCGACTATTCGAAGTATGTATCATGAGAGCTAGTTGCGGGAAAAAATCTCCAGCCCTAGTTAGGTTAATAAAGAGCTCATTTTTGTTAACCTGATCTTATTGACAGTTTGGTAAAACTTGCGCACTTTGCTTTTTTTTTGTAATCCAAGAGTTTACAACACAGAACTCGCTCTGCACTTTATTACGCTTTATAGACTCAAGAAAAAAAAAAAAATTTTTTAACCATCTTCTAAACATTCCAGAATGAAATTTCCCGATCAGTCTGTTAATCAGATTTGCTTGATACCTAAAGGCAAGATTGTAAATTTTTTTTTACATTTTGCTAAAGATTGGGACGAGAATGGAGTTCGGCTTAAAAACAGCCTGGTAAAAAGTTATGCAGACATACAAGACAAGAAAAAGCCAAGATTTGTCAAGTCTTAGTATATGTGTACCGATGAACTACAGGCTAACTCCGGAATAAGGAATCAAATTAGACAAGTAGTTCATTTGCTTAAGTCGGGTTTTTCCTTACGACAATCTGCCAGATATCTAAAACAATACACTAGCTACCATAAAATCAGAATTTGCAGGAGAGATGAATGTCACCAGCCAAAACATTTTTACTGTTTATCAGTGTTCAATATAAGGAACATGTGTGGGGGGAGGGAAAAATTTTTTTTTTTTAATCTACAGAATCGCTTGCGATATTTAATTTTGTTTTGAAAAATAGGCATATACCTGAGGTGTACACAAATATGTTAGCACTTTTTAAACATATGGGATTTTGGCAACTTTAGTATTGTAGGGTACCGGCAAACGTTGGAGATTGTAGATGTAGTTATTTCGTGATACTCGCATTTTACTACCATGGTATATTGTCTGTTTATTTGAATTCCTATAGAGTGATTATGTGTCAAAAAAGGATCTGGTTTGATTCAAATACTTTGGACCAATTAGTGCGGAGTTTTAGCCTAAGCTTAAATTCTCCAGTAAACAAAAAATATTTCGGTGACATATTTTTTCAAATCAAGATTACTTCAAGTGTTAACGTTGACCTAAGTTGTGGATTACACGGCTCTAGCACTAGAAATTTCATATTCACGTCAACTGTCGAGTTAGCAAACTACAGTAGCTAGAGGTTTAGCTGTATGTACAAAATATAAGCTTTTCAAGCAGCTGGAGCAGAAGAGTCTTTGCAGTGAGGCAGTGCCTCCCGTAAATCAATCACCATTTATTCATGTCTAAACAGCTTTTTTTTTTTTTGTCAGAAATGCCGCACCTCTTCTCCAGGAACGAGGCAGTAAAGGCCAATAATACACTGAAAAAACTCTTCTTTTTTTTTTCACAATACTTGCAAGCTGGTCGTTGATTGGCTCCAACTTGTCTGCAATGCGCAGACCCGTTGCGGTTAGAAAATACGAACGAAATCAATGCCTGTAACCGATAGAAAACCGTAGTAATTTGAAAGTGAGAGGGTCTTGCTTTATTACCCAATATGGCCTAATGCCATCGTCTTTCTTACTATCTTCAGACTTTTACTACTTTGCGTTGGGCAGGTAGCGTTTGAGGGTTCTGTATATTGCCCTCGTTCGTAGTACCAGATACATTTCTAACATTAGTTTCATTACCTCATCGAAGTAAAAAAGCGCAGCTCAAAATAAAATAAAATAAAATAAAATACGAAACAGGTTGACAGTGAAATGGGTTATTCTTTTTAATACGACAATTTAAAAACATCAAAACTTAATTGGTAGGGACTACTATCTAAAAATCTGATTTAGCAGTTTCTGTCAGTTTGCAGTAGATTGATTTGATCATCTGCCGCTGCTTTATCTGGAAAATCCTAGAATTGTGTGGTCCAGTAGTCTAAGATAATGTAAACCTGATATTTTAAAGAGCGCGGAAGATTCGGTTTTAAAATGTTTCCCAGGTCAATTCTTGCATTTCAAATTATGTAGTCCAGCAGAACTAAGTGCCCATTTTGCTAAGTGAGATGCCCAGTTTATAGCTCAAATGTTTACGCAGCTATTAAAAGCGGCTTTGTCTTCAAACCATTAAACAAAAATCAAAGTTGACTTTGAAAATTTGATAATTCTGGCATCCGGGAGGGTATCCCTTCAGTAGCTGCAGATAATTACAATATACTCTAGAAAGACACAAACTAGATTATTCAACTTGTTTTTAATTCACCCGATCAACTCTGATAAAAATACTGTATTTCCTTAGCGGAAGAATAAACGCCTTTAGTTTTTCTAATTAATATTTTTCAACAGATCAACAAGGGATATCAGATGTTTGGATTAAAATAGTAACTGATCTTTAATGTTATGCACAGATTTTCTAAAGTGGGTACATGAATTTCAGACATTTTAAAAACAACTGGGTGTTCCTTACATGGCAGGCACTTGAATTGAGACGACAAAACGGAAAAAATGGCAAAAGTCTTTTGCGGAAAATATGTTTAAAAAAATACATTTAAAATCATTTTTATTTTTGACAGTGACTATATGAAATTCAGTTATGGGGGTAAATGGATAAGTTAGCATTCTTGTATTACACATCTAGCAATTTAATGCTGGGGTTTTATCGCCATTTCCCTAGTAATATGTTACAATAAAACTACTTGGTAATTTAATAATAAAGATCTTTAAGACCGCAAGTATAGGAAGGTTAATATAACACGCAAATTACTGAAGTAAAAGTTGATCACAAACACGTAGCAAACGAATTTTTGTCATCCAAGCTCTAACTGCAAACAAATCAATTGCGTATTGTCTCCAGTCTAATACTTTCTCACTGGTCGGAACCAACTGCGCACGCGCGTCTAGCACGTAAGAAGACTAGGAGGAGATCAAAGTGAACAAAAGAGAGAATTAATTGACTTGAAAAAATTACTTTTTTTAAAAAAAAAGTGAATTTTCTAGCTAATAGGTAACTACGTACTCAAAAAAAAAAAAAGAATACAAAAAAGTTGATTTGAAAAAAGAATAATACTTACATCGCAACACAAAAGCTAAAAAGTACAGTGTGGAATATGTCAAGACATAAATGGCATAAAGACTATGGAAAACCAGAAGAACTCGTACAAAACTATTTTTCGACTCAGAGGAAGCTGTATTGTGAGAGGTACCCTAATTTACAGAAAGCCTTCATGTTGACCGCACCTCGCCATACCCTGAGTAAGCTGTTTCAGCTTCGTACATGCTATTGCGCTCTTGGAAACTATTTTGAAAAGAGGTTCATCGCCGAGAGAAGTCACTACTGTAAATGTGGTCAACTAGAAACAGTTGAACACGAGATTGTGCTCTATATCTATGTATCAAAAAAAGAATCCAGTATAAAAGTCTCTGTTTTTATTTAATCAAATCTCTTATTAGTAATTATTAATACTTAAAACTTGGTCGTTAATCTACACCGAGTGTAATTCAGCAGTAAAAAATTATTTTGCTTGCTTCTGATTTTACTTTTACAGCTCAATATTAACTGAATAATCCCAATAGGGCTATGGAGTTTCAAGACCTATGAGGTTGAATTCTTTTTTTTTTTTTTGGCTCCAGTCACGCCATATCCTTAACACTGCAGAACAAAGCTGTTTTGTCAGAAACTCATACTTGGCACGTATGATTGAGAACTAATTATATGTAGATCGGGGAAGCTCACAGTACATGATTAATTATTTTCGTTTAGAGAGTGAAGCTGTTTTTTGATGTCTATACATACTTTCCTGCATTAGAGCAAAAGTTTCACAGCAGTTTAAACGATTAAAACTTATACCAATGGTCCTGAAAAAGTTTTTTTTATTAGATTCTAAGAAGCTAGCACAATAAATGAAAAAATTACAATTGTCCAGACATAACAGTGTTAACAACAGTTGAGGACTTTTCATGTAATAAAACTTGAAATAAAGCTACCGGCACTCTGATTTTTGTTTTGGTAGTTACAGAAACAAGTGTTTATTTTTTTTTTTTAAGACTACGTGTTGTTATTAATAGAAAAGAATAAAGGTTTGAAATGATAGTAGCTGACTTCTAGTTTAGAACCCTCTCTGTTACGAGCAGTGTCTTAAACTTTCTTGAAAAGCTGAGGGTATTCTCTGTTCAAGATAAAGACTATTCTGAACTGTTATTTTCTAATCAGTTAAAAGGAATCTTGCAGAACTTGACTGTTCAGACCATACAGAATAGTCAATTTTGAATAAAGCGAATATTCAAAAAGCTGGTATCAAAACTACTTCAGACTTGGATTTACACCTCGCTTGTCAACGGGTGGCGGACCAGCAAAAAGTATAAAATCCCCGGGTTTTCCCTTCTCAAAGAATCTCTTTCTTTCTCCTTTTTTCTTCCTTTTTCTTCTCCTTGCCAGTAAGCTGTGTGTCTCTCGCGCTTGCTGGTCGTCTAAGCCCCCAGACGTGTTCTCCAGAACTTTTGAACCAGGGACTCTTAATTGATGTCTCGCAATGAATTGAAATTTGAGCTCTTCTGCTCTCCGAATATTGAACTTGAGCTTTATGCTCTACCAAAGATTGAAACCTGAGCTATTAAGCTCTACAAAAGATTGAAACCTGAGCTATTAAGCTCTACAAAAGATTGAAACCTGAGCTATTAAGCTCTACAAAAGATTGAAACCTGAGCTATTAAGCTCTACAAAAGATTGAAACCTGAGCTATTAAGCTCTACAAAAGATTGAAACCTGAGCTATTAAGCTCTACAAAAGATTGAAACCTGAGCTATCATGCTCACCAGAATTTGAAGTGAAGCAAATGCTCTTCGAACTGTTTAGTACTGGACCCTTGGAATATAGCTTCAAGCATACGAAGCCAGCCGTCTTTTCTGCGCTTTTGTCGCCTTGTGTTATCTGTCAATGCTAGTGTTGGCTTTCTATATATCTAAATGGAGTCCTTGTTTAGTGGGTGGAGTTTTTTTCGTTTACGAAGTTTTCTCCATCCGTTTTTTTCTTCTGAAATTGTTTTTTTTTCTCCTGGGAATTAATCGTAGTCGACATGTTATGCTGTTTATTTTTTAGCATCAGCTTGTCCACTCAAACTGTTTTGCATGTCAGACAGGATGTTGATGGCCCTGAAGTTTCTGAAATGGTAGAGTTCCACTGACTGGAGAAGTGAATCCTTGACTGCGCGGCTATTTTTTTGAAAGACCCATGATACCGCTGCCCATAACCCTGTAAGCATCACGTGATCATGACTTACCCTATGCATTTTATTTTGAAAAGCCCTAACTTCCCCTTGCAAACATCACCAAACAACCCTAATCCACTCCTGTCAATAAAAAAAAATTCTTTGGGCTGAAACTTTTCTTCCTCCTTTCTTTCATTCTCTCTCCTTCACTTGCAAAGACCGCTTTTGGCGGTACCTATGTGCCGATGAATCGTAGACCATCTTTCGACTTACATATAATTCAATAAAGGTAGGTCTTTTTTTTAAAAAAAATCATTCATTTTTCATTGGTTTTCAGAACACACTCGTCAGCCACATTTCTTCTTGATGATACACTTAAACTTATAAAACTGGAATTACCGACAGAATCATTTGTGTTGATAAAAGTTTTGCTGCAACATTTATTTCTGATTCGATTTATGGTTTATGCTTGTGTTTCTGTAAACCTATGGTTTACTTCAAGTTCTTTTTATGCTAACCTGCTTTGCTATTAGGTATTTACTAGAAAAAAATTTTCTTAGCGTTGCCAATGACCCTTCATATGATGACTATCAGCACTGGGCACCGACGAACAAAAGTTCAATATGAGTGACATGCTTTAAAGTAGGCCTAGAAAACCTACGCTACTGATTATTTTTCATGGGTCTTTTTATTGGTTGATGGTTGTTTTTTTAATACCACGATTTTTCATGCTAACATATTGTGACAGATACATGTGCCAATACATTTCTCCATTATTACTGTAAGTTACCTTCCCTTTTTTTCTTTCTCTCTTTCTCTTGCAGCTTAAGTGATGATTTCTTGATGACGAGTCCAATTCAGGTTTCCTGATGACGATACATTCACATTTAATACCATTCATGCCTACTGAATAAGCTCAAGAGTATCATCTCTTTATTTTTCTACAGTCTTCTAAAACTTGTTTCTAACAGTCCCTTTAGTTTCTTTTTTTTTTTCTCTCCGTAAGATAATGATCTCATATGGTCTTGGTCTTGATTCTATATGATGAACAAAAGAAAAAAATAGACAAGCATATGTCTGAAATTCTTAATGAAGCGAAATTTTCCATGTGTCTGATTGAATCAAGTTCAAGCACCGTTGATGTCTAGCATTGCAGATAAACCCCTCGTGTGTAATAATTTAAATTAATTCCTTTTTATACTTGAAGGTTCTAAACATCTAAACCTGTTCCTCAGCAAAAGCACTCTCAATTGGCTTTTCCATAAAACTAGCATGGCCCAGGATGGTCACCGCGGAGGCACCGATCAACCACAGAATTGTCGAAATTGGTGACGCAAAGAACCCAAGCGGAATAGCCACAATGAGCAGACCGGTGTATAGCTGCGAGCTCGTAAAGGTCGTAAAGCCCAAGTTAAGGTCATTGCCCTGGAGGCAGCCAATACCATACATACCACCAGCAACAAGAATAATAACAAACAGCAGCAAAATGTTTGTGATGAGACTGTAAATGGACAACAAACTAAAAACAATCGCGTAGTTTGTGGAAAAGTAGCCCAGATTGAAGTTAATACGCGACTGAGCCTCGCCCCAGCCGGTAGGTTTACTGAATCGCTTGTAATCAAAAAAGTCGCTGAGAGGCTTCAAGTTGTTGAAGCGTGATTGTAGCGCACCTGACTCGGTACGGAGCCGTTCAAGACTAAATCTGTCGGCAAAACTGGAGAGCTAGAGGAAAGGTAAAAAAAAAAAAAAAAAAAGCGCAAGGTTAGAGATCAGTCTCACATCAGAGTGGTATTGTTAAGAACCCGGCATACTTACAGGAAGATAGGATAGTCTGGAGGTGATGCTTTCCATTGTAATCGGTTTGTGTGGACAAAATGTAGGGTTTATCAAAAGTAAACAGCCAGTGTTGGTGATCGAGGTGAAAAGGGAAACAAATCTGACTTGAAAAGCGAGGCAAAAAAAAAAAATTAAAAAATAAATTGACGTGGCCACGTTACTACTGCGCGATAATATTCATTTCATGTTCTCCTGATTGGGTACCTCGACAACGCCAAATAAACACGACGCGTACAGAAGGGAAAAAAAAAACATTTCAACTCAAAAACAAATGTACTTAAAAAAATAAAACCATATATATAAAAATAATAAAAATAATAAAGAAATAAAGAAATAAAAAAAATAAAAAAAAAGACTAATAATAATAATAATAACAAAAAATAAAAACAAAAAGGAAGAAAAAAAGACAAGAATTAAAAGCGCCATCAATTCCTTTTCTCCTTCAGCCCAAAGATCCATTTAAGGAAGAGCAGGATCCGGGTCATCAAGTCATATTGATCCAACAATAATTCATGGCTTTTAGACTCCTTCACCTTACTCATTTTAACATCAGCCTCCCCGTTTGATACCGCTCGACGGCGCAGAATGGAAGCGGTACCCTTGTCGCAGATCGGGATGGCTGAGGAGCAGTTGCTCTCACCGACTGTCACACCTGTAGCAGTTACCTGTGTAACGTTGTCGATGGAGCGGTCACTGCTCTGGTGAAGCTTAGTGTTGTCGTTTGCGGAAGTATCCCCATCGGAATCTAAAAAAAAAAAAAAAATTAGTTAGTACGCGTTTTCTAAAATCAGTTGAGGTGTAGTGGTTTGCTTACCTACCCACTCCGGACGACTTCTTCGCTTCAACCACCCTTTGGTTAGCAGGACTTCCAATACTAGCTTCATCAAGATTATTGTCCATGACGCCATGTTCTCCATCAAGCGGACTGAACAACTCGTCTGTCTCCTTATTAATCTCAGCGTGCTCTGTGGTATCAAGTTGAGGATTAGAAACAATGGAACGAGAAACAGGATTAGCTTGGGAGACGGGGGTCTTGGGTTCCCCGTCATGACTGGCAAAAGCCATAAGACCGCCAGCAAGAGCGATGCCTCCAACAACGGCAGCACCAATCTTAAGGGCATTGTCATTGCTTGTGGTCTCGCTCTCAGTTTTGAACTCATCACTGTCAACAAAAGTGTCAGTAGGCACTTGTTCAGTGAAATCAGTTTCGGCGGATTGCTCAACGCTTCTGCTCAGTGTGTGATGCGGAAGTGTCAGCTCAGGCTCTTCATCGACCGCCAGAGCAGTTAATGTTGGTGAAGATTTGAGGTCTGTCTCAACGGTTTCAGCGGTAACCGCTTCAATCAAAACTGGAGAAGACTCTTGGTCTGCTTCAACATGCTCTTCTGGGTCGATGGACTCGGCGGGTTCAAGGACAGGTTCGGTATGTATATCAGTGTCGACAAACTCGGTAGGCTCGGCCAGTTTAAGGTTTCTGGCGAGCGGGATAACTTCGGCAGGCTCTTTGGTGTCAGTAGGTTCAGTAAGTTCAGAGCTTGGCGTAGTAAGTTCAATAGGTTCGAGTGTCTCTACAGGGGCGACAAGTGAGGAAGATTGGGAATGGACCATGGGGTTAAAAGGAGAATCAGATTCGACGGCAGTCTCGAATTCAGTAATAGCAGGAGCTAAATCATCAGCTTCAGCAACGGATTCAGTTGCGGACTCCAAAGTCTCAACGGAATTATCAGTCTCAGTAGGCACAATAATCATAGATTTTACAACAGGCACGGCGGCCATAACAGGTGAAGAAACGGTTGGTGCCTCATCAGTCTCAGTGGGATTGGCAGTAAGGACAGCATCTGGCTCGTCAACAGTCTCGGTAGTATTAGCAGGGGCTAAATCATCAGCTTCAGCAACGGATTCAGTTGCGGACTCCAAAGTCTCAACGGAATTATCAGTCTCAGTAGGCACAATAATCAAAGATTTTACAACATGCATGTCAGGCATAATAGGTGAAGAAACAGTAGGTGCCTCATCAGTCTCAGTAGGACTGGCAGTAAGGGCATCTTCTGGCTCTTCAGCAGTCTCAGTAGGATTGGCAGTAAGGACAGCTTCTGGCTCGTCGGGAGTCTCAGTGGGACTATCTTCTGGCTCTTCAGAAGCCTTAGAAATATTGGCAATAAGGACAGCTTCTGGCTTGTCAGCAGTCTCAACAGGTTCGGTAAACTTAATAGTATTGACAGAATCAACGGGTTCCGCTAGCTTGGCATGCTCAGCAGGTGTGATAAGATCAGCCAATTCGTCATGGCTATTGGATTTAACAATTGTGGCAGACAAAACAGGTTCATCCTTGGGAGATTCATAGGTAACAGCAGACTCAGCAAACTCAGCAGTTTCAGAAGACTCGAGGGAAGAAATGAGCTTATCACTTTCAAGCTCACTAGCGAATTCAAGAGGTTGAGTTTCAATCTGCTCAGCTTGCTCTGACACAACCGGCTCAGTAACTAGTGTTTCAGTCTCTGGATAATTCTCCAGAGATCGAGATGTCATGCTGGAAACAATAGCAGCCCCGGCAGCAATAGAGCCAGCAGTTACGGCACCAACTTTGAGCGCACTGAAATCACTTTGCATCTCACTATCATTTACAGTGGCACTAGCAAGATGATCAGAGCTTGTCAAAACGTCCGCTAAAATTAATAAAAATTAGTAAATAATAATAATAAAATAATAAAAAAAAAACTAAAAAGATAGAAGTTAAATACCTTCGACTGAAGTAGACTCAGTAACATTCTTAGCATCGGACTCAGATTGGATAAGTTGAACATTTCTGTCAATAGGGTTGGATGTAAGTATTGACGCGGGTTCATTTACGGCCAGGGGGGAGGAAAGAAGACTGGGCTTTGTAGCACTAGCAATTGTTGTTTCAAAAACAGGCTCGGAAGCAGGCTCAGCAACAGCGGGCTCATCGAAAGTAGGTTCGGCAACAGCAGCCTCAGTGACAGTAGCTTCAGCGGTAGCAAGCTCGGAAGCAGGTTCGGCCACGGTAGGCTCATCGGCAGCAGGCTCGGCGGTGACGAGCTCAGTAAGAGCAGCCTCGCAAGCAGGCTCAGCAACATCAGCCTCGGCAGCAGAAAATTCAGCAATAACAGGCTCTGAAGAAGCAGGCTCATCAGCAGGCTCAGCGACAGCATATTCAGCAATAACGGGCTCAGCGATAGCAAGCTCGGTGGTGACGGGCTCAGCAGCAATATTCTTAGCAATTATAGGCTCAGCGGTAATAAGTTCAGCAGTGACAGGCTCGACGGCGACAGATTCAGGGGTAACGGGTTCAGAAGAAGCGGGCTCAGAGGCAGATTCGACATCAGCAAGCTCGGAAATAACAGGCTCGGCTGTAATAGACTCAGACTCAGAGGCAGCAGGCTGAGTGATAACGGGTTCAGCAGCATCGGACTCGCCAACAACAGGTTCAGCTGCGGTAGGCTCAGCGGTAGAAGGCTCAACAGTGACAGTATCAGATGCAGGCTCAGTGGTGTAGGACTCGACAGTAGCAGTCTCGACGGCAGATTCAGCGTTAGCAGGCTCTGAAGCAGCATGTTCAGTAAAATCGTGCTCAGTAGCATTTTCAACAGTAGCAAGATCGGCGGTGACAGGCTCAGAATCAGCAGAGTCCACAGCAGGCTCAGCTGTAACAGGTTCAGCAATAGCAGGCTCAGAAACAATCTCAGGAACAGTCTCAAAAGAAGCCTCAGAAGCAAGCTCGGCAGTAGCAGGCTCGGTGGGAAGAGACTCGGTGGTAGCAGTCTCAGCAGCAGCAGGCTCTGGGGTGACGGACTTAGCAATAGCAGGCTCGGTAACAGCAGGTTCAGCAGTAGCAGACTCAGAATCAAGCTCTGCAGAAGCAATCTCGAGAGTAGCAGTCTCGACAGCAGACTCAGTAGCAGGCTCAGAAGTAGCGATCTCAGCGGTGACGGGCTCAGAGGTAGCAGATTCATTGATAACAGGCTCAGCAGTGGATTCATCGGAGGCAGGCTCTGTAGCGGGCTCAGTGGTAATGTTTTTTAAAACAACCAGCTTAGAAGCAATGGGCTCAGCTAACTCAACAGTATCATCAGAAGGAAGTTTTTCTGCCACTTCAGTGTTAGCAGGTCCCAGACTAGTCTCTAAAACTGGATTTTCACCAATAACAGTTACAGAACCTAAGGCAGTTGAATTAAAAGACTCGGGAAGGGAATCAGCCACATGCTTAGTGAAACGCTGGACGGCAGGCGTAGAAAAAAGCTCATCAGTAGGCTCAAAAGTAAGCTTTGTGTCAGTACATTCAGTGACGGGCTCAGAGCCAAGAATATAAGAAGATTCATTGTTTTCTGCAGCCCTTTCAGAAGTTTCATCGGCCGGCTCAATAGATGGTTTTTCAAGATCTTTGGTTTTGGTAGTCCATTCAGTCGAAGATTGACTAATTTCATTAGCCCCAAGCTCGGCTGCAAGTTCAGTATAGCCACAAGCTTTAACGAAAGTGGCATCTGAAGCGTCAGGCTGGACCACAAGCTCTCTATTAGATGTTTCAGGGAACTCCTTCGAAAAAGCTTCATCCACAGAGTTGACGGTAGTTTCAGCTGTAGTTTTAGTTGTCCCAAGTTCAGGCTTAGCAGCAGATTCATCTGCAGACTCAACGACGGACTTGACAGTAGGCCCAGTGACAAACCTAGTGACAGCTTCAATGGTAGTACTGGCAGCTGATTCATTGAAAGGCTCATCGATGTTGTCAATGATAGTTTCAGAGAGAGAATCAGAAGCAGGTTCGCCAAAACTTTTAGAAGAGTTGTCAAGATTGAGATCAGTGACCTGTTTGTTTGAATGGCCAGAACTACTATTGCTGAAAACTTTAACCTCAGAGTCTGAACACACGACCGTTTTGGATTCGGAAGGAAACTCTTCGGCATTTGTAAGAGCTTTGAGAATAAGCTCATCTGCAGTGTCAGAGGGTTGAGGAATAGAAGCAGTAGCGACAGGAAATGAGGCCGTAGCAGAAACAAATTGAGAAAAGTTCCGCTCATTTGTATCTGCCTGAGTGGTATCAGCCTCACTGACAGCAGATTTGGAGACATCTGGCTCAATAATACCCGTCTCAGTAATAACTGATTTACCGGTGGTGAAGACATTTGTAGCAGTCTCATGAACAGTGGGCTCAGCCACAGCTTCAAAAGTAGTATTCTCATCAGAAGCGGGGTTAGCAGTAGAAAGCTTGGCAGTAGCCTCAGGAGCAGCAGCCTCAGTAACGACTGTCTCAGTAGCAGTAAACGTAGTGACAGGAAGCTCAGAAGCAGGCTCGAGAGTAGCAGGTTCGAGAGCAGCAGGCTCAATAAGGACAATGCCGTCGGCGATAGGTTCAGAAGCGGTAGGCTCAGCGGTTACGGGCTCAGCGGTGGCAGGCTCAGCAGCAGCCTCATCAGAAACAGGCTCAGTGGAAGAATCCTCGGTGACAGCTGGCTCAACAGGGATGGGTACAGCAACAGCAGCCTCAGCAGCAGCAGGCTTAGCGACAATAGTCTCATAGACAGCAGCCTCGGCGGGAGCAGGCTCAGCGGCAGCAGGCTCAGCAACAACAGCTTCAGCGGCAGCAGGTTCAGCAACAACAGTCTCAGCGGGAGCAGGCT
>JAKUCA010000158.1:0-23644 GCA_030567025.1 Geotrichum europaeum
TTTTTTTTTTTTTTTTTTTTTTTTTTTTTTTTTTTTTTTTTTTTTTTTTTTTGTTAAAGCCACTTTTTTCACCATTGTGGTGATGGTCTATGACCGATAGGTTTGATCGCGCACAATTTCGTGATTTGTAAGGAAAGTTTCTTCATTTCGATTATTACCAATCTTGCAGTGATAATAACCTCCTTTTTATTGCTTCTTCCTTCAATTGTTGTTTATCCTGGCAAAATTAAATTGAAATTAAAATTGAAAATCATTTTAGAAAAAAAAAATTATATAAATACCATGGTCGTTTCCTTATTCCTGCAACGACAATTACCTCGTCTTGCTTCGTCAACTCCAGCCTTTCCCTCTTCTTTACTACTCTGCACTTTTCCTGCTCGTTTCATTCGCACCATCATGTCTACCACTATCCCCGAAGCCTACGCACCTATCGCCAAGGGCATCACGCTTTATACCCTCGGCACCCCCAATGGCGTTAAAATCTCCGTTGCCCTCAGCGTGCTTGGCGTACCCTACAAGAGCTACCTCGTTGATATTTCTACTAATATTCAAAAGGAGCCATGGTTCCTTGAGCATGTAAACCCTAATGGCCGGATCCCCGGCATTATTGATACTACCGAGGGCAAGCCCGTGCGCGTATTTGAATCGGGCTCAATTTTACTTTACCTGGCTGACAAGTATGACAAGAACCACAAGATCTCGTACCCACATGGCACCCGCGAATACTACGAGACCCTCGAGTGGCTTTTTTTCCAAAATGCTGGGGTTGGTCCCATGCAAGGTCAAGCCAACCATTTCAAGCTTTATGCACCCGAAAAGATCCCTTATGGCATTAAACGTTACACTGATGAGACCCGTCGGCTTTACTCGGTGCTGGAAACGCGCCTAAAGCAAAATAAGTCGGGGTTCCTTGTTGGTGACCACGTTTCCATTGCTGATTTTAGTACTGTGGGTTGGGTCGGCAGTTCCTATGGCATTGATATTGATCTCAAGTCTGAATTCCCCGAGCTTCACGCATGGGTCGAGCGGATCATCAAACTGCCGGGCGCCGTTGAAGGCTTTAACACCCCTAACCCCTGGAGAGGCTTTACCACTGGACCCTGGAAGGCCGAGTAAGTTGTGTGCCCCTTGCATGTATGTGAATGATTTATTGATGGATAATTTTTTTTTCTTCAATAGTTTGTAAACACGTTTATAAAGTCAAAAATGCAAATATATATATGTTATAATATATATAAAGATGTCTATATAAGATCAGTAAGAGTAGTGATAGTAGTAGAGTGTGTGTATAATATGGTTCCACTGATCCAGCCAGACGCCAGTTCAATTCTATCAAAAAAAAAAAAAAAAAAACTAGAAGGGCCGGCCTTTTCTATGTTTAAGAATAACGGTAAGCGCCAGGACAAGGGCCACAAGAGAAAACATCATTGTGTACCTAAACGCCTCGTTGTAACAAAATTTCCCCAGAGTACACTCACGATGACCGTGAGCATCAACGGCAGAATTGTGATCATAAAACATGCCAAAAAGCATGTTGAAAAAATACGCCGTGGGGATGGGGGAAAGTGCCAAAATTCCCCAATTTTGACTAAAATGGGCCATACCAAAGGCGTCACCCACAATCATTGGGTATGAGCCAAAGCACACGCCGTACATGAGCCCCGAGCCCACGGAAATTGCCCACAGGTGTGCTGGTGCCTCGACGTAGATCCCTAGCATCTGGCCACCGCCCGCGAGCACTGCTGCGCCCAGCAGCAGCCAGTCGCGCTGCATTTGTAGCCTGTTCACAAGGTAGTCTGAGAAGGTGCCGCTGCAGAGCCGGCCCGCAAAATTGCTCAGAGAGATGATGCCAACGTGAAATGACTGCGTTTCCTGCACAAGCATGAGAAACCGCTGCGCCTCTTGGGCACTCGCGTCACTCGACGCAGCTGCAGCAACTGTCGTCGCGAGGGACCCGCGCTCAGCCAGCACCAGGGCATTGACAATATAGCCGCACGAGTAAATGTACATTTGCCCAATCCCCGCCAAAATCCCCATGACGAAAAAATGGGTCCAAAAGAGCGAGCTTTTCAGCAATTTGGTGCCGTAAATATCGACCGCGTTTGACTTGGTCACGCTGCTGTTATAGAGCACCGCGTCGACGCTTGGCTGCCGCATATGCGCCATTTGGATCGCATCGCCCGACCGCACCGCCGCGGCCTCGCTGATCTGGTCCTGAATATTAGGCCCCTTTGTAGGCACAAATCGCGCGTAAAAATAGGCAAAAAGGAAAATGGCTGCTGGTAAGTAGACAAGGATTGATAAAAGCCCGTAAGTGTCGCCGGGGTAAAAAGTCGAGCCAATACGCGAAACGACAAAAGCACTAAGGCCAAATGCCGCCATTGGAACCGACGTTGCAAATCCGCGGACCTCGGGGAAATTGACCGCCGCACATTTGACTACAGCTGAGAGCACAAAGGTGCTGCCGCCGCCCACGCATAATAGCGCCGCCGAAATAAGAGGGAATGACGAAACAAGTGCGTGCGAATAGGCAGCGCGCACGACACTATACCCGCCAAAAATAAGGGCGGCGCCAATTAAAAGGGCAAGCGAGGGCCCACGGTTGTCAACGAGCGAGCCAGAAAAGGGACCCGTGAGCGCGGCGCCGATACTAGCAATCAGACCGATCGCAGACGCTTCAGTGACCGAGAACTTGAGCTGCGCCGCCAACTGCGGCGCGTATGCGGAGTAGAGGTAGATCGTACCGCTGCCGATGCCTATATATTTACGCGCGGAGGAAGAGAGGGACAAAAGCGCGAGTGTTAGCGAGGCTGGAGAACGCTTTCGGATCACAGATCAGGGGATGATGCTGTCTGCGGGGGGAAAGAAGCTTACCTGATAAGAAACACGCGACCAACGACAGTATGCGTTTTTTGAGCTGCCCAGGCATGATGGAAGGATTGCACAAAAAAAAAAAAGACTAGCGAGACCCGAAATAAAGAAAATGAAAAAATATTAATTGGAAATCGTGGTTAAGGAAAATAAAAAGGAGAGAACTAGAATTTCAGGAAAAGCCGTTTCATTTTAATCTTGACCAGGTTCTGTCTCATCGTCTGGCTATCACGGAGACAAGGGGAAAGTTGGCGATTTCCTGGACTCGTCAATTATGCTGACCTGTTCACATCGTACCCCCACCGAGTTAGCCAGCAATTGCTGAGCAATTAGCCACCGTACATTTCAGAACGGGCCGCCGCAGCTTTGGGCACAATTCTAATACTCACACACTCACGCATACACGCACACACACACGCAAGCAGACACGCACGCGCGTGAATTTTTTTTTTTTACGCGTTGGGCAGCCTCGCTTCTGCTACTGTCACCGCAGTCGGATCACAGCAGATCGTTCAGATTGCTCTACCCACAAACCATGTTGAAATCTCCTACGCTTCTTCTTACCCGCACGACAGCGCGGCCGCTGCGGCTGCTACTGCTTAGAATCACAGTTCTCTCTGCCTCGGGTGCACGCGCCTTTCACTCGTCCAGGGCCCGTGCTGAGGCCCTCAAGATTGCCTTCTGTGGCTCTGACGGCTTCTCAACCGAGTCGTTCAAGGCGCTCCTCGCCTACCAGCAGGCGCACCCGGACCGTGTCGGTGCCGTCGACCTTATTACGCGTCAGCCAAAGCCCAAGGGGCGCGGCCGCGCCACTATTGAGCGCACCGCAATCCAGCAATACACTGAGACCGATGCTGCCCGCGCTGCTGCGGTGACTTGCTTTACGCCCGAGTCCGACGCTGAGTTTGCCGAACTGCAACAGCAACGGGCCTACGACCTTGTCATTGCTGTGTCTTATGGGCGCCTTATCCCCGAGGCCTTTTTGTCGTCGCTGCGCTACGGCGGGCTCAATGTGCACCCGTCGCTGCTGCCGCGTTACCGCGGCGCCGCGCCGCTGCACGCGGCCTTGCTCAACCGTGATGCCTACACTGGCGTGTCTGTGCAGACGCTCCACCCGACCAAGTTTGACCATGGCGTCGTGCTCTTCCAAACGCCCGAAATCCCCCTTGATGCTAAGGCCGAGACTTTACAATCCCTCACTGCAAAGCTTGCGCCGCTTGGTGCCGAGGGTCTGATCCAAGTTCTCGATCAAGAGTACTACAAGAACCCCACTAACCATGTTGTTGACACCACCAAGTACAAGAAATCCTACACCAAGAAGGTCACCACTGAGAGCCGCAAAGTCAACCTGGCCACGGACTCGGTGCAGACCGTGCTTGCCAAGTATCGCGTGTTTGGTTCCGTATACCTCTTGCACGAGTTTGTGATCCGCAACAAGAAGAAGCGGTCTGAGGAGACGGTCATTAAGCGCGTCCAGCTCGAAGACACGCTTGAAGACGTCACCGCTGCCTTTTCTGCTAAGCATCCAGACTTGGTGCAGGCCATGGCTGTTGGTGAGTACTATCTCGACACGACTGACAAGGCCAACTCGCACCTGATATTCAAGCTTGCTGACGGCTTTGTTGCAGCCAAGTCGATCAAAATGGAAACCTATAGCGCCTGCGATGCCCAACAACTTTCGCTAAGCTTGAAAAAACGCGGTATTGTTAAGCAGCTCTTCAT
The DNA here is from genome assembly GCA_030567025.1 of Geotrichum europaeum. Taxonomy (NCBI): domain Eukaryota; kingdom Fungi; phylum Ascomycota; class Dipodascomycetes; order Dipodascales; family Dipodascaceae; genus Geotrichum; species Geotrichum europaeum. The sequence continues at coordinate 4,594 of JAKUCA010000158.1, forward strand.
CTAACTGTACATGGGCAAAGACAATTGTTATTACTGTAAATACTGAAATTAATTAATGATTGATGATGATAATAAAGAAAGAAAAATACACTAAAACAAATAAAATATAAATTAACAACTCATAAAATTAGTAAAAGGCGGGCTATGACAGTGTTTGGTACTTTCGATTAAATTCTGTAACCGCAACGCCAATCTCCTTGTACAAAAACTTCCTGCTGGGTGGATCAGGAATGGGGATAAACGGGCCTTGAACTCCGCCCCGCAAAATCAATGCCAAGCCAGTCCGCTCCATCGCAATGGTCTGCAAGTCGCGGAACCGGACTTCCCACTCGGTCGCCATTGAAGTTGTGCTCAGTAGCATTATCCGCAGGTAGGTGACAATAATGATCATCTCGTCGTCTGCAAGAGACAAGTGCGCAAGATAATTGTCACGGAAGAACTCGCCGTTGTTAGCAACCTTTAACCATGCCTGACCTTGCGCTTCGCGTTGACTGTACGGTCTCACAATGCCCTCCAACGAGATGAACCGTGGCGGACGCACGCTGTCAATAGCATTGCCATCAAAAACAGTGGTTGTGTTTCTAACGCCTTCACTGACACTTTGGGCCAGATCAAAAAAGCCCAAGGCAGTCTTAGTTGGTAGGCCAACAATACCTTTGCCCAAGCCCTTGAAAAACCCAAGCGCACCACCTTCGGTAGCACCTTGAACTGGTGCTAATGCCAGGCCTGATACACCAGAAGTAATTCCATCCATGAACGAATTAGCGCCAGAGGTAAGGCCATAAAGTGCATGCTTGGGTCGGTTGCGTGAACGCTTCATTCTGCGCTTATCCTGGAATGCACGATCCATGGTCGCAGCCGACAAACCCTTTGAAATACTGCCAGTGAACTTTGAGAAACTGTCACTGATACCAAAAATTGATTTCTTCATAAAACTGAGACCACCCTTGGCAAGACCAATACCAAACTCCTGAGGCCTGTCGTTCATAATGTAGCCTTGATACGGTTCGTAGAACATGTCCATAAAACCAGAACTTAGATTGTTGAACAAGCCAACAGGATTACCGAGAAAATCAGCAGAACCAAGAATCTTGTGAATTTGATAAAAAAATTCCTGCCGGTAGTGAGTGGTAATTGACTGCATAAGAAGCGGTAACGGAGTACGAACATTCTCAATGACTAATGCATTCAAACGAACCGGGGCATCGTTGATGTTACCAAGTGCCATGGTTAGAACGTTGAAAAAGAACATGAATGGGTTTTCTGAAGTAGCCTTCTCCTCAGAATTGAGCCTCTCGGTTCTGACAAACGAGAGATCCATCTGCGCAGGCTGGATGTGCAAGACCTCAAAATAAAAATCCAAGCCAGAAGTGTCACTTAGTGGCTCAGGAATCTCAAGCTGGGGGTCACAAAGCACCACCTTATCATCATCATTGGTCGTCTTATAGGAGTTGAAGAATTCAATAAGCGAGAAGAGCAGATCCTCATCCATCTCGACAGTGATCTGCTGCAACAAGATCGTAGCGTATTTCAAGTAAAGTACACCGTGGCTGTCGTCTCTAACCTTGGTGATGGAGCCAGAAAAGGTGGGATGAGTATCCATCTCTTTGCCCGTTTGTGGAACGACGCTCGGGAACAACAAGATAGGATAAATTGCACCGTATAGCTGGTTATCAATTTGCATCCACTTCATCTTCATAGAAAAGGTCTCGTAAATCTCAGAGCACTTGTACTGGAACTCAATGCCTCTCAGTGTCATGTAGCAAAGCTCTTGCATACGACGGTTGATCAATGACACACCAATGCCCTCAAATCTAACTGTGATACTTGATTGAATCTCACCTTCATCATCGTGAACACTAAACTGTTCATTATGAGCAACGTTATTGTGCGAGGAAGTCATTTGGGTATTCATTTTGTACAAGCTTATCGATGGATCGTAGTCAGACATGACAAGTGTTTGAGTTGGACCGTCAGCAACAACGTTCAAGTCAACAATACCTCCAGGTCGGTCAGAAGTAGAAGCAACCTTCATAGGCTGCAAGTTGCCAATTTCTGCCAGCTGAATTCTGCGCTCTTTCCCGTTTGCATTAAGAACAAGCTCCTTCAATGGAGCAGCAGGGTAGTCCCAAGCGTAGGGCATTACACTCTTGGGTGGAATCTGATACAATACTGGCGTAAACTTTGGATGTTGTGCAAGCTCGACGCCCCCATCGTCAACGTAGGGATTGGCTTGATAGAATTGGAATGTGTGATTGGTAAAGTTGCGGATAGAGAATGGCCAGTTTTTGTCTGCCTTATCAATATGCAAGTAGAGAGTAGCGTTCTCTAATACAATGTCAATCTTGAGTAATACGTAGCCAACATCATGCTGGTACATTCTCAAGAAAATGCGACCAATGTTATCAATGTTAAAGGGTGCTGACCACACAGAGGAGGAACCCTGAAAACTGGCAGAAAGCTGTTGTTGTTCAGATCGGCGCAGAAAATGCAAAGGCTGTAACGATTTGGCACCAACAACAATCAATGTAGAAGAACCAGTGTCTTTAATTTGCAGGTCATTGCAAAGCTTATTATTGACAATGAATCGGGGAGTGAAAGTAACAATCTTGGTCATCTGGTACTTTCCGAGGCCCTCACTAATGTGCAAGCCAACATGAATTTCAGATTGTCTAGTGCTAGAAGGAATAGCCACATCCGAGTCTTTACCAAGAGTATCAAAACTCAGAGGTTCACTCCACTTTGAATCACCCACACGAATCGTTGCTCTATTGCCTCTGTCATCACTGTCAAAAGACCACATCTGGGGTGATGCAATCTTCATGAAAGTTTCCTTACCATTATGTTGCTGGGCAATTGAGTGCACCTTGGAAGTAGCAGTGTTAAACTTGGTCTGAACTTTAATGTCAAGGCCTGTCTTGTTTAAAATGAGGTATGGGGTGTAGACTTGGACCTTGCAACCACTGCCATTAGCCTTGTCATCAATATAATGCAGTTTGAGAACCAGTCTCTGACCATCGGTGGAGCGAGTCACCAAGCCATGTTCAAGGGCAAAATCTTTCTTTGGAGCGTTGATAATGGCAAAGTCTGTACAATTGTAGCCAGCCTCTTTAGGATGAACATTGAGCAACAACAAGTGCGAAAGTTCAACAACGTGGACAGCGCCAGTGGCGCCTTGTTTTAAAGTGTTACCCCAGTCCTGTCCTGTTCTTTTGTCATAAATGCGATAGGTGAAGTCAAATGGAAGCAAATTTGTAATTTCAACCGGTGGAGAAAGTACAATTTTCATGTGTGGGTAGATTCGAGTGAGCGGGATGCTCTTGTCATAAATGGCAGTGGCTTGAAAATAAAACTTGGTGGAACTATTTTCATTGAGTGGTAAACATGAAATTGATTTCGGGCCTGTGAGCATATTTTTCCAGTACATTGGTTCTCTTGACCAACCAAACTTGAATGATGGGTCAGGTCGGATACTAACTGCCTTGTCATAAGCATGTTCAATCGGAATAGCTCTGCTTTGGCCTGGATTGATTCGGCACATGAACGACTCATTGGTACTAGGGCCAATTGCAATGTCGATAGGGATTTGTGTCTTGTTTTCAAATGTTAACGCCGATCTTAGAACAATGCGCTTGACACTTTCATCCATAACAACCTCGCACATTAGACGATGACTAACTTTGTCAGTTTTAGGATAGAGCGTGTGAATGTGCTCACCGACACTAGTGACGGACATGTTTCGAATAGGGTCAAATGGGCTGCTCTTTAGAGAAACACCCAAGTTAACTTTCTGGGTGTCTGTGCTAAGATTTTCACGCACCGTGTTCCAATCATGAAATCTCCAAGGAATCTCCTCACCATCCTTAATAACAGTAGTGCTTTTAATCTCATCCCTGTCTGGGTGGTCAATCCAAACCTCGAGGTCATAACCAGTCTGATTAACAATTCGATAGGGTGCAATAAGTCCGATAGGTTTAGCCAAAAACTCCTCAGCATCTTCAGCCAGGAACTTCATCACATTACCAACGATTGAGATAGTTTGAGCGGTGACAGTAACCTCGGCCATTTTGCGAGAGTAAAGATTTATTGCAGTATTATTGTCCTCAATCGACCTGGCGACATGTAGCCCCAAATCCCAAGGTTCAATTAGCGGTTCCCAGGAAGATTTTTCGTAGTTAAAAATGTTGACAAATGTTTCAATACCACTGTCAATTGTGAGATCTGAAGACCAGTTTCGGACTTTAACCTTGAATGGCTTTGTACACATGTCAAGCATGGGAAGTTCATGAATGTTGCCAATTAGAACAAATCTCAGGCCTTCAAACTCTGCCAGTAATGTTTGACCACGGATTATAGGCACAGCCACACGAGATGTGGATCCAGAGTCACGTCGCCCCTTCTGACTGATTTTAGATCTACCGCCAAAAGACATAGGGTAAGATTTTGAGACAGCCGAAGAACGACTCTTTTGAAACTTAGAAAACCGAGAGTACTTAGTGGGTTCTTTAAATTTCGAAGGAGTCCCAGTTGGCGGTTCGATTTGGGTAAACAAGGTTGAAGCACGCTTCACAATATTCAATGCAAGCATGACATCGCGCAAAGCAAGACGCAAAACAAGAGGTTCACAAGAAATGTTAATTTTGCAAATCTCCGAATTGGGGGAGGAGCCACGGCTATCCATAGTGGTGGTGAGCGAGAAGTCGTCCAAAAGACGAAGTCTATTTCGTTCAAAGTTATCCATACGACACAAAAACATGCCAACCTTGTTGACAGAAAGAACCATGCTTTCTTGTTGAGAGAGAATAAAGTGTTCAGCCTTAAACACTATTGCTTCAGAATCCTCAAGCTTGGGGTTGGCAAGCAAAATAACCGACGCATCCACAATGTTTACATGATACTCAAGTGTTAAATTACTTTGAGGAGCAGAGCCTGGACGAGCGGGTAATTGAGGCGTCTCATCCTCACTCGGCTCTGATTCACTTTCTTCCTCATACTCTTCGTCCTCTAGCTCAGGAATAGCCTCAGAAGAAGACGCAAGACCGTAGAACAAAAATTCCTTGAGAGCAAACAAGTAATCAAGCGCAAGAATCATTGACGGGCTGTCAACAGTAAGAATAGCCTTCAACTTTCGCTTTTCTTGACCAGTCATAGTAAGGTTACATAAGAACTGATACTCATCATGTTTGATGCAGGGAATGATTTCAGTAAACATGTTTTCCTTCACCGCTCTGGTATCATGCACAGTAAATGACTTAATATGAATATCAGATTCCATGTCACTATTCTGCTTCATGCGTAGCTTGAGTCCAGCGTCGTTGAGAGAAAATCTTGTCAGACTGCATGTCTCAAGCTTGTCTGTCATGACCTCTTCTGTTTTATTGTACAGACAAAGCTCAATTTTCTTGGCGTAAAAGGAAAGGTCGAGCTTGCTGACACTGGCAGGAGCAGGGGGAAGTTCAGGAACCCTAAGTACGGCCACAGGTTGCAGGTTCTTCTGAGCACGCAATTCCTCTTCCAAATTATCCAGCTCTTGTTCCTGAATACCAGGCTCACCACTAAAAATTGTAGAAAGAATTGAGCTGGTCTCCATCAAGAACTTGTACTGCATTTCAGTGAACTTCATAGACGTATCAGAAAGGTTACCACTGATGACGGTGACAGGACGAGTCATAGTTTGGTAAGGCTGAACAAAAGACAGACCAAGAGTCAAATCGAGCTTATCAATCATTTCCAAGTATTGGTTTGTGTTATTAGGAAAGTTAAAGTTGGAAGACAATTTGATAGCCCGAATACCAACACTGATATGATTCGCAAGAGGCCCGGCCGGATCCTCAGGAAAGTGAATATACTCGTTTTTGGCATATATTTCACCAAGGTGAGCAACAACCATGTCACATAGGCCATCATCAGAGAACGCTACTAGCTTAGGAATCACAACAATAGGAGTAGACACCAAAATATCAAAATGAATTTTGTTTGCATCTTCAATTTGAATTTGGTTGGCCTGGGCCACAGTAGCTTGACGCGCAGAATCATAAAGTGCCTTCATCTGAACAAACTTGGACATAAACTTGACAATTCTTGCAAACGGCTCCTCAACCACGTTAAATCTCATAGAAGCAGCACGCAAATACACAGAACTGTTGTAGTGAAAATCGCTCGAATTAGGATCGTAGGTCTCATATTTAAAATCTGCAAGGTCATTTCCTTCGATACTGATTAACTGGCGAAGAATTGAATTTCTAGCAGAACCTTCATTGACCTCATCGTGAAGACTTAGTTTGCCAACGCGAGCTTCAACCTTCATCTTTTCAGGCACAAGGAAAACATTTACCAGCGCACTGTCAAGTTGTAAAGTTGCAAGCTTAATGCCGTCATCATTTAGCAAAATTGTTATTGAACTAAGATTGACCTTAACATCAATTTTGGCGACTGGCTCGACCTCACCTGTAGGAGTTAAAGTTCCATCTGAAAGACCGCTTGCAGGTGGTAGTTGCTGAGGCTGGGGATTGGTAAAGGTGGTGATAATAAAATCGAGGATTGTCAAAAAGGTTTTTGGAGACAGCACATACTTCATTGCCGACATGGTAACAACAATATCCTGATCATTGATTTGTTGACCAAATCTGTCAACATGGTCTGTCTTGATGCGCTTGTACTTGACGTTAAAAAAATCACTGGGAGAAGTGTCGGTGGGAATAGAAGTTGCAAGCTTGGTCAGCTCAACTGGAACGTCACTCTGTGTGTAATCTTCAATAGCAATGTTTTGCACCACGACATCAGCCATCATCTCCTTGTCCTTGTAATAATAGTAGATCTCAAAAGAATCTAGAATCATATCAACTACAGGGTCTTGAGCCAGTGTTTCAACTGAAGTGCAGCGATGCAGTGCCATCTTCATCTTTTCAACCTTAAAATTGAACTCAAAAATCTTCTGTGTAGATACACGAGCGCTGGCAGATAATGGCTCAGTGTCAACTGAAACATCAGAAGCACTATCATCGTGAATATATTCCGGAAGTTCTTGGTTAATGCGGTTTCCAATCAGAACGGCCTTGTCACTCGGATCAGATATTTCCAACTCATCAGGCTCAATCAAATCGTCAAATGAAAAATTAGGAATACCCTTGTTAATGAGTTGCATCATAATCTTATACTTTGAATCAGACATGGAAGCTTGAAATAGAGGAAGAGTGCCAGACATTTTGAACTTGGTGAGACTCTGAGCGTCTGGAAGAATAGAAACTTCAACCAGAAAGTCAAGATTGATGCGATCGAGCACTGAAGCTGTGGGATCTGAGACACCGTTGTGAAGTTGCTTCATAATGTCACGGACATTGGAACCAATCAGGAATTGAGTATTGTGGAGCTTCAGATTAAACTTATCGTACATTAGAGACTCCAGTCGTTTCCAGTCGTTGTCTGTGTACTGCAATGTCTTTTTCTTCTTGACTTCTTCGATAACTTCTTTACCAACCAAATGGCTTACCACACTAATGTGACCAGCGTCAATAATAGCACAGGGTGAAGACCAGCTAGAAACATCAAGAGGCATCACAATAAGGGGCGCTTGCATATCAAGCTTGAGATTGACAGTTTTGTGCTCCTGGAGAGCGTACTCTAGGCCAATTCTAGTTTGGTCCCGAAGTTCCTCGACAGTGGCGTTGGCTGCATTTAGAATAGCACCAAGAGTCTCAAGGTGAATCTTTGGCGGATGAAAGAAACGCATAACATTTTCAAAAAATAATGTGTTGTAAAAAACTGTGATACTCTTCATCTTGATAAACAAATTGGAATCGGCAATATTGTCTAGTGGGTTGCTTTCAAACGACATCCAAAAAAAGGCGTCCTTCTCAGAACCTTCACTTTCCGATTCGCTGTTGTCATCTTCGCTTTCAAGCTTTGGTAGAGAGGCTGAAGTCAATGACTTCACAGTCACCACTTGTTTGTATAACGATTCGCTATTGCCATCATCAACTCTAAGTTCATGAAGCGAGACATTAGCTAGATAGGAATCAGGCCTGTTGTAAAAGCTTGACGAAAGACCAGTAAATAAGATTTGCACAATGTCTTCCGGATCATTATGAGGATTCCTGCGTAGCTTGAAACTACCGGTTTTGAGGGTGGCTTCAACCTCTAGAGTAACGGTATCTCGAGGAACATCTATAGAGTCGACTACCACTTGCTTTTCGTCCCACTCAATTGCATCGTAAAGTTCTTGCCTCTGTTCATCAGTGATTGTAACGGAGTCGGGGGTTTCTGCGTCGGAAGCAGTTTCGTCAACCTTGTAAGGCTCAGCAGAAGAACCCCAAAACCATGAGGACCAGCCAGTAGCCGCAGGCTTCTCAACTTGGGCAGCCTTGACTTGGGCCTTTTCCTTCTTGAGTTCGGATTTGGCCAGTGAGCGGTAAAAGCGCAAGTCTTCAAAATTGTATTTGATCTCAAGGTTGTTGAACTCTTCCGTCTCTTCAACAGATAATGGCGGAAAAACCGTTTTCTGTTTGTATAGATGAATGTATCGAAGCTTGTCTTCCCGTCGTTCTAAAATATAATCCCAAGTCCACTCACGTCGTTTCTGTTTGACCTCAGCTAACACTACGTCAGCTGCATACTTGAGCCAAGTCTTAGGGTTCTCCTTCACAGTGGTCTTGGGTCGGAACTTTTGGAATTCCTTGGTTCTATTGTAAATTCTAAATATTTCGGCTACCCAAAGAACATCACGATATTGGTCGCTGTCAAAAACAAATCCTAGTTCGTCAAACATGAGCTGGGCCTTGGTCTTGGACCCTCCGATAGCAGCTTTATCGATTGTGATTCTGCCAAGACCCGACACGGGGCGTAGAATGTATTGAAAGGAGTCGGTGACATTTTCTTTGAGACCAGGAACGAGCGACATGAAACGAAGAATCTCTGGTAATTCTTCTTCTTTGATTAATTTGCTGTCAGTGTTCCAGTAGATTGAAAGAGAGCTTAATGTTGTCAGTTTATGGGTGATATTAGTTGTATCTTGAATAAAAATGGGGTCCCATTCCGAGTTGGTTGAAACGGCTGAAAGCTCTTCTAAGGAGATGCCTAAAGAAAACGAATGGTTTGGCACACTTGTATGATCTTCGTAGCGGACGTGAATATTCTTGATTGTAATCTGAAGGTTGTCAATGATTTTGGTTACTAGACTATCTGTGAAGCTTTGATTTTTTCTAATTTCTTCTAGTGACAGGTTGGCGCTGGTTGACATTTTGTCAGCAATTTCGAGGTCATCTAGTCTAGATAATTTGACAGCTTGGTTTCGGCGTTGTTGTTCATCGTCATCGTAATCTTGGTCAAGTTTAGGAACGGCTAACAAAAAGACATCCTCAATTAAAATCTTGACAGGTTTGTTTTTTAGATTAGACCACGGAATTTGAAGGACCAATTGGCCCAAATGGCCTTCCACAACATCAATAGGAAGTTTGAGTTGATCGAGAGCCTAAAAAGTTAGTACCGTGTCATGAAAACATGTTGTTAAACAGACATACTTCGCGTTTGAGACTCAGGTTTCGAAGTTTCACATCACCACCCCAGATGCCAATATTTAATTGCTTGGGATCAAAGTTTTTGACCTATAATTCTTGTTAGTGTCAATATCTCCAAAGCGATCATTCTACCCCAAGAAAACCACATACATAGGACCCCTAGAAAGAACGCGTGTTAGAATAAATCAAAAGTGCTAGAGTGTTTGACATGAAAGTGAGAAAAAAGCATACTAAGAAGCGGTTTAGCAGAGATGCAACGAGTGATTCCAACATGATACCGTCGGATCAGTAGTGAGGGAAAAAGCTATTGGTAGCTTGTGCCAAACGTGTACGTAGCCTAGCAGTTGAGCGGTCTGGGATAACGAAGATAGATTGTTGCTGAGAGAAAAATGGCTAAGAGACAGACTTGGCAGCAAAACAGCAAAATCTAAGAAAACTAAATAACTGAAAATGAAAATTGTACCGTTTAAACAAAAGTAAGAGCCTAAAATCTAGTGGTTTAACAGGAAGTATCTGAAGAAGAATGATAAACGAAGGAGAAAGAGAGAGAATGCGATACTCAGGCCAGGTGTTGTACAACCCCAAACCCTGGAAAATAATAAAAAAATAACATGCTAGTATGATGTCGTCTTTCTATTTGATCTTTTGTGTCTAACTCAATCAGCACAATCTATATTGGGCAAGCAGCTTTCTGCTAATTGATTCAGGTGTATTCGAACGTGGCTATGACTCTGTTTGTGCTGGAGTGACCGCAATACGTCTTATGTCTGGTTTCAACCACGTTCAGGTTTTACCTAAACGGTGATGTTGTCAGGCACCCATCCCATCTGTCCAAAAACAACTTTAATGGAAACTGCAGAATGTAATTACTCGGAGGTCAGCAATTCAATTTTTTTTTTTTTTTTTTCAAATTTAGTAGTATAATAGTTTGCCAGGATATCAATTAAACAACATCTAGCGAAAAAGCTTAAAGTTCAAGCCGGACAACTTCGTGGATCCTGAATTTTGACAGTTTACAGTCTAAAACAGTTTCATTTCCTGCTGCCACTACAAATGCACGCTTGAGAGTTTGCATCTTGCTATGCCATTGATACAAATGTGAATGGTCCACAACAATATCAGAGCCTCGTATCTGAGAACGATCATTTTAAGCCTTTTTTTGCAAATTGATATACCAGCAGTATGAAAGCAATGATTAGTAAGGTCTAGCAAAATACTTGTCACTGATCAGATTTCAGGGGAACGTTATTAGATCTGTGGTTGCGGTTATCTATCTGAATACTAAATGAGATAGCATGCGGCGGTTTTCAAGGCTTCGGCCTCTTCTGTGCTTTGCTAGCAGTTGAACCAAAGATAGGCATGAAGCATTGCGCATATCAGGAGGTCACTGCTACTTAGAAGTCTCTGAGTTGGTAAACAAGAACGGCTTTAGTTCAAGGCTTTTTTGCGTCAACAACTTTACGCCTTGATACTTGATACTTAAAATTTAAAATTTAAAATTTTAGAGTGTTGCTTACTCATGTCTTATGTCACTTTTTTTAAATTCTGCACAACAATAAAAGCGCGTCGCTGGGTATTCCCTTGTCCAACTGTAGCCACCCAAGCAAAGCAAAAAATAAAAAATAAAAAAAACAAACACGACTCCACTCATCTATCCCAGCACATTCGTTTTTCCACAACCCTTTTCTTATACACGCCCCCTTAGAACGCGTTGACCGATACGTTCAATCCCAGCTGCTGTTTTTTTTTTTTTTTTTAATACCCGCCCTGTGCTTGTTTACAACTTTTCTTTTGAAATAGGCCTATCTACCACCGCCGTTTGCTTCTGGAGTTCCGTGACCTCTCTTGTCGGATCCTGAATAATCAATAGAAAAAACAAACGTTAAAAAGAGGCGCGTCGCTCTTCAATATTTATTACCACGTCTTTAGAGTATGGTTTCTTTGGTAGACGAAACTATCGAGCTCCTCAGGACTTTTCGACATGTCCCGGAGGAGATGGTAAAGCAACTCTGCTATAAAGCTCAGGAGCTGCTCGTAGAGGAGTCAAACGTTCAGCTTGTTCACACTCCTGTGACAATCTGCGGTGATATACACGGCCAGTTTCACGACCTGCTAACTCTGTTCTCTGTCGGAGGAGAGTGTCCATTCACTAACTACCTCTTTCTGGGCGATTTTGTTGATAGAGGATTTTACTCGGTTGAATCATTTCTGCTGCTGCTTTGCTTGAAAGTGAGATATCCTGATCGAATTACGCTGATTAGAGGTAATCACGAATCGCGACAAATCACGGCTGCTTATGGCTTTTACGACGAGTGTATGCGAAAGTACGGATCTTCTTACGTGTGGAGACTATGCTGCAATGTATTTGACTACCTGGCACTGTCGGCTCTGGTTGGCGGCCCAAATGGCGTGTTCTGTGTCCACGGCGGCCTGTCGCCCTCAATCAAAAACATCAACCAAATCAGAGTAATAGATAGAAAACAGGAGGTTCCGCACGACGGCCCAATGTGTGACTTACTGTGGTCCGACCCTGACGAGTCGTTAGACGTCGAGCAGCCATCCAGTCACACCAACCCACTGGACATTTCTTCGTTTAACGAGGATTCCGATACCATCAGCAGGAAACTTACGATTGATTACAACAAGCCAAATGATATTAATGATGACGACCTAAACGACCACCCTAATGAAAACAAAATCAGTAATGAATTAAATCACGACCACAAAAATGATCAACTATACGAACGCATGCTTGAAGATAGCAAATATAGAAATGCGACCAACTCGACAGATTGGAGTCTCTCTCCGCGAGGAGCCGGCTATGTGTTTGGTCCAGGCCCTGTGCACGACTTTAATCATTTAAATAACACGTCCCTGATAGCCCGAGCCCACCAGCTGGTGCTTGAGGGCTACAAGGAGATGTACAACAAATCGCTGGTCACAGTGTGGTCGGCACCAAACTATTGCTACCGTTGTGGCAACGTTGCTGCTATCCTGAAGATTGACGATGATCTTTCAAGGCACTATAAGATCTTTGAGGCGGAGGTTAGTGAACTGGAGGGGTCCAAGATTATGCCCATGAAGCGGCCCGTGGCCGAATACTTTCTTTAATATGCTAGCTCTGGCAGACGGGTGCAGGGTTGCTCTTATCAGCCCTGGATTTTCGACCAAGCTACCCTAAATATTTCAAATATAACTCATCCCCAACTACTTAGAGCCTGTCAATGATGATGACGATCGTTGCCCATATTAGAGCTCTGACCATACCCGCGTCTCGCTGCTGTGTGTGAACGGCGGGTTCTTCAGCCGTTCTTGGTGATGACGCAGAATCGTGTCATGTGATCTAAGCAATTGGCTTAGTAATGCATTTTTTTTGAAACTGATGGTAAATCCGCTAGGCCATTTTGGGTCTTTGGGTCTTAGAAATCTCTCAGAGACTAGCAAGAACTTCCCTCGATGGCGATTAATATCCGAAGAATTATCACATTCTATACCTTGAGAATATTTTAGCAATTCTCTTATCTTTCTTATATTTTCTTCTGTTTTGAATTTTGAATTCATTTTACTTCATTTTTTTCCTCAATTTTTACATATCTGAATAATATTTCTGCAACTTTTTGGAACTGGCATATTTGAGCTCAAAAAAAAAAAAAAAATGAATGATTTAGACACTTTTAGACAGCAATGGAGACACGAGCTCAGCGAGCGTCAACAACAACAGCACCCGGGATCGCAGCAAGCCGATTCGCTAAATCGGCCTGAACCCAGAAACTCAGCTTTGGAGCCAGGTGCTCTTGCGGGAGACAACAATATTGCAACCCCAACCATTTCCAAGACCGCCAATACAAGCAGTAGCAACGTTAGTATAGTTGAAGATGTGGAGTTTCTCAACGCTCATCCTTTCCTTCAGTCCAAAAGTCACGGTAGATTGCTTGACCCGTCTGAACAGGCTGCGCTAGATCTTTTTGAAAAAGCCGTGGAACGTGAACATGTTGGCAAAATGTCTGACGCGGTTTCACTCTATCGCGATGCCTTCAAGATTGATGACAAGGTTGATCGGCTCTACAGAGAAAAGTACTTTGTTGATTCGTACAACAAGAAGGAATTGGCATCAGTAAAGAAGAAAGAAAGTATTTCTGCGGCCGCCTCTTCCAGCGTTTTCTCTGCGTCATCATTAGCTTTTGGTCCAAAGCTTCAAGCCAAGAAAACCCCGACTGCTCCTGTCAGCAACAAGAATCCACAACATTCGACAATGTCGAAAGTGGTTGACCCACTTGATGGAGGTAAAATTGCTGATTCTGATATAGTCATTCTACCTGAGAATAAAGACATTGCATGCCCGCTGGTCAAAGCTCCTCTTGAGATTATAGAGTATGTTCTTTGCATGGTTGCTATGGATGATCTCTCTTCATTTACAACTGCCCTTCGCACATGCAAACTGTTTCATCACCTGGGAACTAATACTAACTACATTTGGAAGACTCTCAGCATGTGCGAGTTCCCCTATCAGAGTTACACTCAGGATGCCATCAACGATTATAATGGCTTTGTCCCTGCTAGTGATGACGAAGACGATAGTACTTATCATTCTGAAGACTTTGATGCTGGCCGTAGGCGCTCGTGTGTGCAACCAACAAAAATCGACGACAGTTTCGTTGTTAAGCAGGCCCCTTATCATGGCAGCTGGCGTCAAATGTACCTGGAGCGTCCACGATTGAGATTTGATGGAATTTACATTAGTACTTGTAACTACATGAGACCAGGTATTGGTCAATCTTGGTATACTCCAATCTTGATGGTGACATATTATAGATATCTCCGGTTTTTCCCTAATGGGACCTGTTTGTCCTTACTTTCGACTGATGAGCCCAAGGATACCGTGCAAGTTTTCATCAAGCAAAGTGCTGGAGTAAAGCCTCGTGATAATTATTCAGTACAACGGTCTGATGGCACGCTAATCTCTCGACCCAAAGGAATAGTCAATGGCATATGGCATTTAGAAAACCGGCAGGGCGATGTTTTGATAGAAACAGAAGGATCAGTAGATCGTTACAATTTTTATTTGCATTTAAATGTCCGATCCAGCGGTGTCAAAAAGCAAAATAAACTCAAGTGGAAGGATTTTTGGAGCGTCAACAAACTGACCCAGGATCGAGCTGAATTTAGTCTCAAAAACGACAAGGCTTATTTCTTTGCAAAGTACAAATACTGAAAAAAAATGGGTAAAACAAGGAGTTTTTTGAGCTCAGGGGAGATGTTTCTGGGATAATGATATATAAATATCCAGAAAGCTTCTCTTCAGTTTTCACATTAATTCCTCCTCTTACCAGAGGGTTTTTTTTTTTTTTTTTACAAACGCTTTTTTTTTTGTTATCGGGATGGCCAATTAATCATAAAAGTATATACATATCAAATATTATTTTTTTTTTTCAAATATCATGTTTTTTTTTCAGTTCCTATGTGCTTTACAAATATTGTCGTATGCATTTGTAAGTAAATATGGCTAAAAAAAATACTAAGATTATTGTAGCGTCAATGTTTTTCCTCTCTCTCTCTCTCTCTCTCTCTCTCTCTCTCTCTCTCTCTCTTTACTTTACGCGCTATTCTATCTGATGTAGTTGGGGAGCTACTTTGTTGTTGTTTTTTTGTGTGTGTTCTACAGCTTTTCTTGTAATATGAAAAGAAAAATACAGAATAAATAAAAATGAATTACGACGGCACCTCTCTCTCATGACTAATGTCTCGTCTTACCTTCTACCAAATATTCGTCCCACCAAGACCTTCACATGATAGCTTTTGTGCAAGCTTTATAACATTTACTGATCCAATCGGGTTCTTGTCTCTCTGACAATAGCTCGCGCTTCCTCGAGTTCAGCCGCAGACCCCCGTGAAAAGAGCTTTGCGTAATCGTTCGCCTGTCTATACCGGCCCTTGGACAACTCAAACTTGGCCAGCCACAGCCGGGCTTGACTCGTCTCCTCTGTGACTCCCTCTGACTCTTCTTCGTGTAAGCACATGCGCATGTATTGTGCGCACTGATCAAAATCACCCAGCTTTTCGTAAATCAAAGCTATCCGCAAGAGAATCACGGGATCCATGTCGCTGAGCTTGAGTGACCGTTTATATGACTTTATGGCCTCGTCTATTTTGCCTAACTTTTCGTAACAATTTCCAAGTGCCTGCCACATCCGCGCGTCGTAGGGCTTAAGTGCGGCCGCGCGCTGGTAATAGTAGAGCGAGTAATAATTCATGTCCAATACCTCATACGCCTGGCCTAGACCATACCATGCGCGGAAATCCTTCTTGTTAACATCAATCGCATGCCGATATGACTCTATTGCAGCGTGGGTGTTTTTGAGCTCCACAAACTCGTGGCCCATTAACGTCCATGCCGACAAGCAGTTGCGGTTAAGGGTTAGCGCGCGTTGATAGTACGTGATGGACTTTTCGTGTTCAGATTTGAGCGAGTAGTAGTTAGCAATGATGCAACACGTTTCAGGCCGAAATTTGTCGGTGGATGATGCTAACTGGGCAAGATAGGCAAGTTTCGGCCGCCGTTCCATAACATACAAGATGTTGGAGTATGTATCCATGTCGTCAAGTCTGTGCGGATCATTTTTAAGGACCTTTTCAAATGCCTGTTCAGACTCAGTGTAATTGAGTCCATGGTATTGCATCAGTGCCTTTTGGATAATGAGAAAGTTGAATTCAGGCAGGAACGTGAGAATGTCATCAATCTCGTCAAGGTTAATGGTGTCGTGCTGGTAGAACTCCTGCAACGCGTAAATGTTAAAAATACGACCCATTAGATGCCGGGGCAGAAGGGTCGCAACTACTTTGAACTTGTCGAGCGAGTCAACGCATTTGAGAATCTCTTGCCAGGCGCTCCAGTTGTACGGGAAAATTGTGACTGACGAGATCAGTTTGCTCAATGCCTCCTTTGTGTTTTTTTGATGAATAAGTGCAACTCCGTAAAGATATAGCAGAAACGGCTCCTCCTCGCCGGGATGTTGTAAAAAGTAATCGTCGAGTTCACGCACGATAGTCGTTATCTGGCGGTTGGGGCTAATACCATCCTTGGGGCTGAGGATGCCCTCATGTTCCTCTTCTTTTTTCTTCTCACCAGACTACAAACGCAAACCAGGGAAGGTCAATGGTTAGATAAAAAAAAAAAAAAAAATTGAAATGTTGGGATAATATATGGTGCGTAAACACTCACAATGTATAACGCGTAAAGGCGCAGAAACACGGACAGCGCGCTTGTCTCGTTGACTAGCAAATGTGCACACCGGTCGTACTCGTGGCAGTCAAAGTAGCTCTTTGCGAGCATCTCCTTGTCAGAAACATCAAAGTGCGTACAAGGCAGTATTGTCGTGTTTCTTGCGACCTCGGGCAGGTCAATTGCAATCAGGGCCTCAGACGACCTAGGCAGTGTTGTTGTTAGTAGGAGACGGTGCGATCGTGTGTATGTGGTTGTTGCGGACTATGGAGCATACCATTTGGAAGACTGGTAAAGACAACGGCTAGAAAGTTGTTGAATAGAGCTGAGTAGCTCGGCACGCAGCTGGATCAGCTCAGTTTCGGAGGGCTCGGACATGGCGGTTGAGTCTGTAGGTGTTTGTCTGATTTAGGTAGCTGGTGTTTTGGAATTCAAATCCAACGGTGGTGGGTGGAAGTCTTGAAAGTCGGCGGAATCCAACAGAATCGTCTTTTCCCCGAGCAAAAGCCTCTTTCTCCTTCTCATCTCACTTTCACCAAACAAAATCTTTATCCCGCGCAAACCAGGTCAATTCAGTGCCATGTTTGACTTAATTGATCAGGAGGACGTGTTTATCGGTCTCTTGATTGGCCTTGCGGCCATTTACGTCTACTTCTACGTGCTGCCGTCAGGCAACGAAAACCGGATGCTGCTTTTGGAGAACCAAGCTTCAATAAGCAAGGTACGACACCAAGGCGAAACGGCGATTTTTCGCTCACTTTCAACACCGCACGGCCGTGGACTTATTAATGGCCTTTCCATTGGTACCAGCTTTAGCACGCGCCCTGGCACACTCGCGGACATGTGGAAAGTGCGCAGCAAGAGATCAAAGCTGCTCGCGGCGCATCCTACCAAGCTCCATGCTGTCGACATCGATGAGACCGAGCACTTCGAAGCTATTGTTTCTCAGCTTGGTCGCTACTTTCAAGAACTTCGCGGTGACAGTGTTGATACGACTGTTAGTCTGTTGATACCCAATTGCCAGCAGGCGCTAATCTCGCTCTTTGCCGCGGCTCTTTTCAACATCCCCACCACTGTGCTCCCCATCGACAAGGACTCGCTAATCTACGTGGACAAGCATATTGAGGCTGCCAACCCATTTGTTCTTATTGTTGCTAACGAGGGCCTGCTTGACAAGGTCAACTTTTCCAAAACGCAAATTAAGGAGGTCATCACGATCCGTAACAAGAGCGAGTTCCGCTATCCCACTTCCGTCCGCTCGAGTCTATGGAAGACGGTCGTCAAGGGTCTGGGAACCACACCTGTTGATTTCCCTAAAGTTAGCGAGGCTGTGCGCCCGGTCCAGGCCACGTACCGCCACAACGGTACTGTCAAGGTCAGCAGATTCACCCACCATAACCTCGCGGCAGCAGTCGCGTATCAGATCAAGGCGCTCCCACGGGCACAGCAGTGGGGGCCCGAGGACCGCGTGCTTATTTTCACGTCGCAGGTCTCCTTATACACAATTGTTGCTCAGCTTGCGGCCCTGATCCAGGGCTCCTCGGTGCTTTACCTCTCGAAGATGAACGTCAACCCCGAATTCCTGCTCGAGGCAACGCGGCCGACGGTGATTGTGACAGACGACGATACGACGCTATCACTATTAAATCAAGTACGTGACCTGACGATGCTGCAGGCGATCAAGCTGCGCATTGGGCGGGCGACACTCTCACGCGGCAGGCTGCCCGCGCGCCCCGTGCTGCCGTGCTTTAAGTCCGTGCGGCTGTTCTATACAGTCGCGCAGATCACTGATAACACGGAGCAGCTGCTACACCCTGAGCTGTTTGAGCGGGATGAAAACGATGAGGAGGTCAAAACGCATCTTGATACGTACGATGCCAACACGCTACGTTCCCTGACTGGTGCCGACGTGATCCACAGTCTTGCGTCACCGCTCTTGGCGGGGCCCGTGGCCAGCACGATGGTATGGGACTACCGCTACAGCAGCGCTGACGACCGCGACAAGCTCTCAAACTTTGGTCCTGTGTCAGCGACTCTCGAGGCCAAGCTGCGCGACTTTGGCGATGCGGGTGAGCTTGAAGCCGAGCATAACGAAGGAGAGTTGCTCGTACGTGGATTTGTATCCCCAACGGAGGAGGAGTGGATTGCAACCAACATTGTTGGTCGGTTCACACCAGACGGCTGCTTAAAGTTGATTAACTACTAGACGAATCGTGAAAAGAAGTAAAAAAAAAAAAAAAAAAAAAAAAAAAAAAAAAAAAAAAGAAAAAAAAATAAAAAAAAAAAAAAAAAAAAAAAAAAAAAAAAAAAAAAAAAAAAA
>JAKUCA010000159.1:0-23615 GCA_030567025.1 Geotrichum europaeum
AATAAAATAAAATAAAATAAAATAAAATAAAATAAAATAAAATAAAATAAAATAAATAAATTAAATTAATGAATCTTCATATGCGGTTTTCCATATTCTGGCATCTGCCTGATAGCTAAAAGTTTCTAGCTTTTGTCCAAAAAAAAAAAAAAAAAACCTAGTACTCTAAATGACGACCACTCGCTAACTCCTGGACTTAGGAGAACAGATCGTGTTTGTTCTGAAAGGTAATCAGAAAGATGAATGGTCACTTTTGGACCTTGAGCGGTTTTATTCTCGCTGCTTCAACTGCATCATTCAGCCTGTATTTGTTAATTAAGAAAAAGCTCTTCACCAAGCCGCCAACAAAAGTGTTAACTTTGCACAAGCTTCTCTTGGCTGGGGGCTAATGAAAATATTTTCATTATATCACATGATCTTTAGAGTTTTCTGGTAATTCAAAAAGTTTTACCATGATCATAGACTGTTGAGCAAAAACAATGTAAAAAAGAAAAAGGTGATTTTCTTTGAATTTGGCTAGTGAGCATCAATCTAGCAAATATTTTGGTTTTTAATGAGTAGAACCCAAATTGATATAAATGGGATGCTATTGTATTTGTATATATAAAACAAGAAAAACAAGGAACTAAAAAATAAAAGTCAAAAGATAATGATGATGGGTATATGGTGATTCAAACCACGTAGTTTTTTTTTTTTTGCTCTAAATTATGTTTTTAAAACAAGAAGTCTAGTACCTTTTCAAACCAGGTCATATTCTTGTTCTCCAGAGCTTCCCAATCGACAGAGTCGACCTCACGACGGCCACTGTCAATATCCAGCGTCTCGATAGGGTGCTGGAATTGGAAGCCATCTCTGAAAATAACAAATTGGAAGACTAGGTAGAGACCAACAAAAAGAAAGAGAGAAATGTAGTTGGTCAAGAAAGTCTCAGCGCTAAATTCCCAGAAACAGGTGAATCCCTGGATAAAAACAACAACGACGTTGCAAATCAAAGCATACCAGGCATATGGAGCACCAAGCTTAGCTTTGAACGGCAGACTGTCTCTTGAAATACCATTGTATTCAAGGGCCTTCATAAATCTAATATGAGAGTAAGAAATGGAAGCCCAGGTGAGCAATCCAGCTACAGTTGAAATGACAACGAGCCAGTTGAAAACGGTATTAGAGCCATTGGAAAGAACCATGAAGGCGAGCAGGCCAAGAAGACAGGTGCAGATAACACCAATGTAAGGGACACCAGCCCTGGTAGTCCTAAGGAAAAACTTGGGAGCAACGCCACCAAGCGCCAAAGCATAGAGAAGACGGGAACCAATGTAAACGTTAGAGTTACCGGCAGAAATAATGGTGGTCAGGATAACAGCGTTGAAGATGGAAGGAAGCACCTTAGTGCCAGAGTTGATGATGGCAATAATGAAAGGCGAGCTGGCGGCGTAGGAGTCGCTAGAAGAGAGAAGAGGATCGTTGTAAGGAACAAGCATACCCAAAAACAGAATTGACAAAATGTAGAAAATGACAATACGGAAAAAAACTCTGTTGATAGCTCTGGGAACAGTCTTTCTAGGGTTATCTGACTCACCAGCAGTAATACCGACAAGCTCGGTACCTTGAAAAGTGAACGCAGCGTTAACCAGTGACGACAACCAGCCAAGAAACTTACCACCATCCGGATTGGAAACCAAGATACCGGGACCAAAAGCACCGGGATTTCTCCAGTATCTGAAACCGACGGGGCCAGTCTTGCCAGCACCGCAAACCATGCACAGAGCATAGATAAGCCAACCAAAAATGGCAATAACCTTAATCGAAGCAGCCCAGAATTCAATTTCACCGTAGAACTTGACGGGAAAGAAGTTGAGGATGGTGAAGATGACGAAAAAAATGGCAATCCAGGCGCCAATAGGCACTGAAAACGTCCAAAACTCGATAACCTGACCGACAATAGAAAGTTCAATAGCAAAAGTAATGGCCCAAGAGAACCAGTAAAGCCAACCGATAGAGGCACCAAGCGCAGGCGAGACAAAGCGCGAGCAGAAAACTGTAAATGAACCGGTAATAGGAATGTAGGTGGCCATCTCACCGATAGAGTTAGCCAGAGAGTAAACCACAGTGGCAAAGAAACAATAGGAGATAAGAGAGCCAGCGGGACCAGCGCTTCCAATAGCAGTACCGGTACCGATGAACAGACCAGTACCAATAGTACCGCCCAGTGCAATCATCGAAACATGTCTTTGCTTGAGACCTCTTTTGACTTGAGTGTCTTCAACGTGGGATTCGAACTCTTCAATCTGGGGAGAAGGCAACCTGTCCTTCTCCAGATCATATGATAAGTGATCGGATTTGTCCATTCTAGAAAAAATGTAGTGTTGTGCTATGTCGTAAAGATATGGAAAAGACAGAGAAAGGAAAGAAAGGAAAGAAAGGAAGAAAAGAGAAAAGAATAAATTTTTTTAAGAAAATTGAAGGAATGGAGAATTAAATATAAAAAAAAAAAACAGATGAAGGAAAAGAAAAAAGAGACACAATAAAAATTTTCAAAACTTTAAAAAAGAAAAAGAAATGTTAAGTTTAAGCCCAAAAGCAAAACCAATAAAAAGAAATGAAGATTATTTTTTTTAAGGTAAAACGTAAAGTTATTTTTTGAAATCAAAACCAAACATTGCATGAAGCCTACCGACTCATGTATGTCTCTACAGCGATAGCGGGTCTCTGTGTTTCCCTAAACGCCAATGTGAGTGTAAATTATCTAGTCCTAGGTCCGAAACCCGGAGCCCTGATATTTCAAACACGGTTTGCGATAATCCTCTAACAACCTTTTCAGCGAAAATAATGGTACGCAAAGCTCTGCAGTGACGTGCATGCAAGGGTAGGCTACCCATAGTGTGTGTAGAGAGGTTGAGGTTAACTATGCCTGATGGAGTAGGAAACAAGGTTAGCAGTAGGGAGTTGAGGTTTTGGGATGTCGAAGGCTATAAACGGTGTAAATGGGGCTTAGGGCTCATGACCCTCAAGAACGATCAGAAAACTCAACGGTGCCAAATGGTCCTACCGGGCGTCATGTCAGGCGCTGAAAGGCCGTAAATTAACGGCAGTGGAGCAATACCGAATTTGACACAGCGGAATAAACATGCAGCTTGCAATGACTTTAGATTGAGTTGAAAGGTTGTCAGTAAAGGTCTTTCTGGAATAGTCGAGCTGCTGCTGTTGAACAGAAAAGTTAAACATCATGTGGCCTGTGAAAAGCTGTCAAAAGTTGAATAGATGAGAAACGACCAGGAGATTTTTATTCCGCTGAGATTCCTAATGGCCCCGAAGGTCCGTCCAGCATTTCGTTGATAATAAAGGGTCTTTGTCTGGCCCCAGGTTACGTGCTAGAAAATTATTTACATGCTCCTCATCGGTACAGATTTTTCTTCACTGTCATGTTTGCCGTCCCCACTTAATTGAATGGCTTGGGAAATTTGTTTTATCGACAATTAATGAGCACCTAGCACTTTTAAAACTTTTACTGTGCGGGCTATCCAACCAGATTGCATGCGGAAAGTGGCCAGATTTTGGTAATCAGAAACATGATAGCTTTAGTTGAATCTTAATTATGTAGCGATGTGTATCTGGACAACATATTCGCATTTAGCATGGGAATACACGTCACGGCGACATAATCATATCCTATCCAGAAAACCCTGAGCAGTCTATCCTCAGTAGCAACGCGTTCTTTCAGTATACTTTAGCAAGTTCAGTGCTCTCGGCCACTACGTGAAAAGTTTTTCAGGTTAGCGACGACAAGTAGGCAGGGCAAATTATGAACAAAGTATGCTGGCCCTATCGTTGAACAAGACTACAATCATATTCATGCATCTAGACTATTCATCTCTCTGCCAGCAAAGAAAAGAAAAAGCTTTTTTGATTTTTTTTTTTTTTTTTTTTTTTTTTGGCAGTAGTGAGTCAATTATCTTTCTGAACCAATCATTAGTGGCCAGCCATGAAAATTACGTGAACCTTCAAAAATTCTACAAATTCAAGTACTAAGTCGGATTGATTTTTTTTTGTTGTTGTTGTTGTTTTTATTTCTTTCACGACTAAACTCCATCAGTATTGCTGCAGTCACAGCTGGTTATCTAGCCAAAGCTTTTTAAATGACGTGAAGCTCCAAACTCGTTAGCATTCTTGTGCTGCAAGAAGACAGTCACCTCCAAAAAATTAAACCTTAATGTCAATACCTTGCGGAGTTCATGACTGCAAAATGAGGACCACTCAAAGCCGACAGTCTTGAGCATGTAAGTTATGTTGGATGCCTTTGCATAAAACAGCTACAGTACCACCTAATTTAACACTGGTCTTTTGTTTTTACCTGTGTGAGACAATATCCACAACTAATTTCAAGAGAAGTGAGTAGAGGTCAAATTCTGTTATCCATAATTTGGTTTACGCTTGTTACGATTACTGAATTTCTTGTCAGGCTAGGGGGTCTATATCAGAAAGTAATATCATTATAGACATGTGAAATGCAACACGTAAATGAATTTTCTTTACTACGAAGACGGTGTCATTCCTCACAAAAGCACATAAAGCATTTTTTTTTAGGACAAACTACGACTCGAAAGCCGCGACAGTTAATATCTAAGATGATTTTTTAACCAATGAATCTAATGAAAAAGGAACGGTATCTATTGCTAAAATCTAGGAGACACAAATGACAGGAAGTTTTTTTTTTTCCTTTTTTGAAAACTAAATCGCAAATAATATTTTGCGCCACTTTCAGAGAAAATGAAATAGAATTGATACAACTCGCAGTTTCTTTTGTTTCGTATAATAGGACCCTTCAAACCATATAGAGCCTATTCACGCTGTCACTTAAACTCTTTGCTTGCCCAGGCATTGAAATGGCAATGACATCTGATGAATCCGTTTATGGTAAAAGCGGTAGCTAGAAACCCGAGTGAGCTTCGCGTTTTAAAACTAAAAATTTGCTACCCAAACTTCAGATACTTCAGGAGTTTTTTCTAAATATTTTCAAATTTGACCTACATTAACCAGCAATTTTTTTTTAACCAAATTGTTTTTATCCTTACTTATTTGCTGTTAGTTTACTTTTGTTGCCAGGCTATCCATATTTTTTTTGCTCGCGGCTTTCATGACTTTGTGAGCAGTAACAACACTATCAGCAATAACAGTGGCGTAACATGTAAACCTGACTAGTTATAATACCGAAAACATCTGCTAGCTTTTTCCAGAGCAGCAAGCATTAAATTCATGCAAAGTTCACCAGTGACTTAAAAAGAAAAAAATGCCCAATGTTCAATGCCAGTTTAAAAATATATTTGTAGTGGCAACTACTGCGTCGGTTAAATTGATGGACGGAGTTGACATACTTATTGCGGAAAGACATGAACCATTTGATATTCGAAAAAAGAAAGGAAACAATTTGAATATTAGTGCAACTCAAAATATTACCGGAGATGATAAAATACAAAGGGTTCTTGATTTTTGGCTTAGACAGCTGGTAGCGGGGCAAGATTTACGTTTTTAGGGCAGCTATAAGTAAATTAGCTTTAATAATTACCTGAAATTCCCAGCATAGTTGAAATTTTAACTGAAAATGCCATGTAAATCAAGTCAAACGTTTTGGTGCCAACTAGACATTTAACTAGATGAGTTTTTTCGGGTTTTTTTTTTTTCAGTTTCAAGATTTAAGTGATTCTATCCTCTGGGAGGCTATTTCGGCAATTTCTCAACTTCAGTGTACTGTACTTATTAGCTCCATTAAAACCAAGTCCCAACCTTTTTTTTTCCTTCTGGGCGAGTCCAAATGCCACGCCTAGATGTATGATGCCAGGCACAGTATTGTACTTTTGCATTATGGCATGACTCTGGTGATTTGGAAAATATGTAAGCATATTTACCTTGAATGATAGATATAAAGATAGGCTATCTTGATAATTATTTTCAACTTTTTTTTTTTCAATGCCGTATACTTTCAACCGAAATATTTTTATAATGGTCCATTTTCACTCAAAGGTTTTCAAGCTTTTTTTTCCTTGTCACTTCTAGGTTCCATCTGCCGGAATAAAAACGGCGTTGCTTTAATATCTATTCACTTTTTTTTTCTTTAAATTAAACGTCCAGCTAAGGATATATTGGGTAGCGCGCAGCTGAGCTTAACTTTTATTTTTGAACGCAAGTACCCTTTTTACAAAAATAACAAAATAAGGAAAAATAAATACAGTAAAGATGGGGTGAAAGTTTTGGCAATACGCGAGCCGGGAGAGCAGGTGGACGAGACTAAAGATTTTTTCAGTGCTCGTCGTATAAACATGTTAAGCCCGTAAGCTGTTTTGAATTAAAGCACCGAGTGCCTTAGTATACAATAATATATGTATATATATATGTATGTATTAATGTATATGTTTAATTAGACAACGCTTTAATAAGTTAGCGCGGTTTGTAAATTGAAAATTTTATTCATAATTAGTTGTTTAAAAAAAATTGAAAAAAAGAAAAGAAAATAGGTTTACTTACATATAATGAGTAATTTTTTATAGTTTGTAAATAAGGCGTGATCTGGAAAGCCCGGGTAATATCTGGTTTCTGTAAAACAGTAGACATCATTAGTTGAGCTATGTGAATTTTTTTGCGATTCGACCCCGCAGTCAATATCATTGGTCAACCTTTACAGATGTATAGAGTAATAGCAAACATAGAAGGCAACGGATTATATTGGTAATATGCAGTCTATTCGCGGGTCTTGGCTGTAAAATTCGGTCCCAAAATACGGCTTGTATAGCTTACAAAAAGAAGGTCCCGAATCGGAGTGGAATCAAATCACTTTGCTAGTAGACCGATGAAGGTCACTTCACTTCAGCGATACAGTTCATTTTAACAAACGAGATCCGCTCGGGACTATCTTGGAAAAAGGTACTCATTTTGACAAATTTGTCTGCAAGTATTGTCATGTACCAGCGATTAACAGATTTGAAAGAAAAAATATTTAAGATTAATGAAGGAGTAACGCCATTTGAGATGTTAGCAAGTGATAGTTAAGTAGATGATCAGTAGACTTATTATTTTTTCAATGTTAAGAATGGTATTCTAGAGGTGGGATACGTTATACTACTGTCCAATTATAAATATAACAGACAAACACACAAATGATTTACTACCTGTCTAATAGATCCTCCAAACTTGTCTCTATTCCTTTCATGTAGAAGACAGAGACACCAACTCCCAGGTACGCAATTTAGGTTTCTAGATAGCAGGCGCGGTTTAGCGGAGCTACACCCTAGTAGTATGAACATTCATCTCGAAGCTGGTCAGTTTGCTTTTTTCTAACATCAACCAGCTTACATACCGATGAATAACATAGTATTTTTCTGTAACTTTTGTAAATTAACTAGCAGTTTTACTATCCGTTGTTTAAGGAAGCCCGCAGACATTATGCTTTAGCTTTTTTGTGCATCAGCAGAAAGAAATTAGATTAGCTGCTGAGTTTTGGGATATCCTATACACATCTACATGAGCATCTAAATGTAGGGATAAGCCACATGTTTGTAGTTTTGGTAAGCACGTCGTCACGGATAGACGACAATTTAATAAGTTTGAATGTCCTTTAGGGTTTTTTTTTTTTTTTTTCATTCTGTCATGCTACAAGTTGTCCTAAAAGCCTACAATTTTTTTGCCGGAATAGATGCTTCCAGTTTTTTGCCGTCAGATTTCAAAAAGGCTTTTTCAGGGTTTTAGCCACGGCTAGTTGCGTACACAGTCACTTTTTTCTCCTTTTTTTTTTTGAATAAAAAAAAACCCTGTACCGCGTGTAAGGGATTTGCGCCAGCCAAATCAACCCATTTTGTGCACATTATTATTTATGTAAATGCGCATGAGAACTTCAGTGACAATTTCAAATTTTGTTTTTATCGTAACGATATGATAGCGGTAGGTTGCAATGAATGTAGTAGACATCAGTAGCTATCATAATCATGATAAGCAAGCATGTAACCTACCTTGGCAAGTGCGTAGCGCATGCTTACTAAATAGGAGCAAATGTATACTGTGTCACAGTTGGCTTCTTCAGGACTTTTTGGCAAGTCGACAAAAAAGTTTTTTAAACAAAAAAGAAACAGTTACCACTAAGTAGGAGACTATCTATCTGGCTTCATAGACTCAAAAACAATCAAAGCACTCCCGTCGGACAAAACCCTTGCATCATGCCCATATGAGAAATGAGACAGTTGAGAAAGGATAAGTGCATATGTTTTATAGCTTGCCAAGGACTTCTTCTCAAGTTCACGCTGCAATTAGATTCTCAACTTATGCTATGCATTTTTGACTACAATTTGAAATTAACACCTGCTACATTTCATGAACTTCACATATTTATTGAGGAGGGCCTCGAAATACTCCTTAATGTGCTGGCCTGTGTAACTTAATTTTTTCCTCTATTAAAAGTATTTTTGTTGTTCTGGCAGCACGTTAAACAATGAAGACATTCCATTAGCACAGAAAATGAAAGAATCATAATTACCCATATTATGTTATTTACTTCTCTCCTTCTCGTCATTAGCAATCGGTATGTGCCATACGTAGGTGTTTTTATCATTTACCGTTCAAATACTCATTCCAAGCTTCCCAATAATGAATATAATAGTATATCAAAGCTAAACTTTGAATTTTGGACACACCTATTTTATGATCATAAAATAGTTCAAGTACATTCAAGAAATTGATGTGGACTATTTTTAAACACGTAATAGGTATAACTAAATATAGTTCTGGAAATTTTATCCCGGTGTCACTGGAGAAAAGGATAGGTTAAACGAGTCGTTGAAAGTCCATGTTGTGTTATTTTATCTTGCAGACATACACAATTGGTTTCAAAACTTTTATTTTCTATTGCAACACGGGCTCATGTTTCTCAATAGAGGATTTTTCAATGGGGAGTTGAAATATTATGGCGTCGAGGGTTATAATATTAATAACTTTTATGTTTTAGAAAGATCTTACTAAACGTATCAGGACTGTCTTAATTTATTAATGATTTTTGCCTAAAATAAGTTTATTTATAATATCATTTATAAAAGGCTTTCTTTAACATACGAAAATAATTAACTGTTGATTACAAAATACTCTCAAAAGCATTTGTCGTAGCATAGCTGAAAGAAATCTCATTCTGGATAACTGAAGCTATGCGTTAAATTGTTTCATTATTTTGAGATTCCTAAAATGGTTTTATGGTCAACTACGTAACAATAAATCAGGAGTACAGCTGTGGGTTGTGCCGAAAGTAATTCAGGAGTTGTGTTTTATGATGCGATGCCAAAAGCCTGGCTAGTCTAATAACGTTTTGTACTATCTAGGAAATTGCCTTTATCATGATTATATCAATTAGGATAACTAAATCCGTTTAAGAAACGGTACAGTTGTATTTATGTATATATGCTCTTAATCGTGCTTTGAAGCTGTTTTCTGCGGCCTTCATCCACTTATCCTACAGTATTGTTGTCTAACCTGTATTTTTTGCTTTAAAGATTGAAATTAGGGGTTAAAGTGATTGTCTAAAATCTGTATGTCGTAAATTCCTCATTGGAAGCGATTTATACAACGTCGATTTGCGCTTTCTCTGATGGCTGCAAGGGAAGGAATGAATATGCTTCAACGGCCCATAACCTGCAAAGAGGGGTTTTTTAAATCTGCATTTTTGTGCTTTGTCATTTCAATCATTGGTTCCGTCGTTTAATCTTTTCTATTGAGAAACCGCTTTAAAATACTATCGGGATTAAACCGTGTCATTCGGTGATTGAATATCTATTTAGACTTTTTGAGAATAAAACGGCTTTGTAAAAGTCAGGGCTACTTGCACTTTTCAAAAAGCGATCTCGGGGATCTGCCTGACTAGCGAATTAGTTGTTCAAAATTTCTGAGGGAGGTAACTATCAGGCGTACACTTGAGATCTAACAATATCCATTATCTTGTAATGACGGCGTGTAAAACCTGTTGATCCTTGTAAATTACCGAGTCTTACTGTTGATCTACTAACCACAGTTGCTGTCATGCATCACAATGATAGTCTATTGCAACTCAACCTTGAAAATTGCATGCAGCCTGAAAGTTAAGCTATATACTATGAACGCGATGGAATGTTAACTTAAAGATGCCATTTGGTTTCGCGCCAAAAGTTTCTCTTTCACAAACATGTACATCCACCAGTGTTTGGGATGCTCCCTGAACTCTGCTGGTATGTGTAGTGACTTAGTGGGTTAGGCCTACGCGTTCTGTTTTTCCACTGCCAGAATTAGCTTTTGTTTTAAAACGTCGATGAAAACAAAACATTCAAAATCAAAATATTGACAAAACCAAGAACATCGCGTCAACATGTCAGCAACAACACCCTCACATCTGTCATCACGCCCAACCACGCCGCTGCGGCCCCGTTCTCAGCCAAAGACAACTGATATCGATGCTGCATACACGTTGAACGATGTGCTCACAGAGCCGCTTGTTGAACTGAACGACGGACTCGCGATGCTAGACCAGAATCTTCAACATCTGCAGCTGATGCATGAAAGTATTACCAGTTTTAATGAAAGCTTTTCCGCGTTTTTGTTTGGGATTGAGATGAACGCCTGGTGCGTGGAGTTTCCCGAGGCTCCGAATTACGATTCTTTCCGTCGCGAGCGTGGTCCCGTCGATGAGCAATTACAGCAGCAACAGCAGCAGGAGCAACACGGAGATGCAGCAGATCAGATGGAGGTAGATAAAGAGGAGGAATACTTTGAGCAGATGATGTCAGAGGAGTTGGATATACAGCAAGAATTTTCGGGACAGTCGGTGGCGGTGCCGAAATCTCGCCTAATACAAACAAACAATTCAACGCGGATCCCGATGTCCCGGGCATCAAAAATCCCTATCAACAGTAGTTCCACCAAATTAAAATCAGCATCATCTTCAACCCGACCGAAACTACCAGCCACTCCCTGGCGATAACATGTTTCTTACCAGGCCCTATCATCCGCTTCTTATGTTGTCAATCTATCTATTATTTAATATCTATTTTAGCTTTATTTGTGTAGCTACAGCAACACCTCGAGAACACCTCTGACGACACCGCCGCTGGTCACATCTAGAATCGATTCGTACTTGATGGCGCGCTGGTCGAGACACCGCTCAAATTCGGGAATGCCACCGCCGACACCAAAGTAGACACGCTTCGCTGCCACCAGAGCTTCAGTTTGCGAGGCCATGAGATTGAGCATCGTATCCGTAAACACAGGAAGCGTCTCAGGGGAATAGATGGTCTCAGAAGCAAGTAGCAAATCGAATGGTGCAGTGCCAGCTAGCAACTGCACAAACTCCTTTGACCATCCTCCCGAGATGAACTCGAGGTTAATGTTATGCTCATTCAGACTCGCAATAAACGCGTCAATCAGTGGCTCCGTGATGTCTACCTCACCGTTTTCAGCCTTGGTGTTTTGGTGGAGCCCCGAGTCTGACTTGGGGGTCTGTAGTGTCTGCAGGAGCTGGTCCTTGTCTTGTAGTTCGTACCAGGTGAAAAGCAGATTCGGTACCGTAACAAGCTTAAGCACACTCTCATTGTAGTCGGCAAGAACGAGAAGGCGCGGTGTCTGTGCACCGGCAGGCTGCTGGAGCATCTTTTTAAACAGGGCCGCGCTGGGCAGCGCGGTGCCGCAACCAAGCTCAATAACGCTGCTGTAGATTTTGCCGCCAGCGGTTTTCTTCTCCAGTACGTCAATAAGATCAAACGTGCACTCCCAGGACTTGAGGCCGCCCTCGTATTTGGCGACACGCAGGTCCTCATTTGTGAGACCGAGCAGGATCTGCTCGGTCTCAGTCAGGTTGTCTTGACTCATGAGCTGGTGCTTGACGTCAAAAAGATCGCGGCGGGGCGGAATGCTGGGCGAGTCAATATCGTAGCTCATACGTACGCCGAGAGACTGCATTAGCAGACCCTTGACATCGTGCTTCTGTGGGGGTTGAATTGACGCTGGCATCTTCAACTGGAGCAGGCTTGTTTTATAGTCGATTACATTATTTCCGTTAGCGCTACCAACAAAGGCAGAGTTCGTGTCATCGATATCTTCACCTGAGAATCCAAATGAAAAAGACATGGTGCAAGTGTGATGTGGTGCTTGCTAATGAGACCGTGTGCCGCTACAAACGTTGAGAAGCAAAGTCGATGTTGACAAAAAATTTTTAAGCGTTGAGGTTTGGGAGTCGTTTGGATCATGGTGACAAAAACACCAAGACACTCGTAGATCAAACATTAAGCATTTCCAAATTCTTTAACTATACACTGTGACACCTCTATATCTCGTGGCGGTCGCTCCGGTCATGAATTATTTTTTTTAAACAGCTTGACTTGCACCTTAGCATCCTCGTAGCCCTGCGAGCTCCGCCGGCCCCAGCCAGATGGTTGGTGTCGGAGGAACGCACCCACGGCGCCTAGGTAGCCCTCGTGCCGCAGAAAATACGCAGTCTTCTCACCCTGCGACCAGAAATTAATGGCATATGATAATGTATGCATCGTTATCGGGTGTCCGCATATGTATGAGCCGCCAAAGTAGATGTGTTCCAGCCCGTGGTATCTGGCCTGGAGGTAGGCAATTTGGCCAATGTTGTTGCTGATAGCATAGAGCAGACTCCTGCTAATATCTTCTCCCTTAAACTCATCAAACGATTTAGAGCTCTTGCGGCTTTCATTAGATTTGCCATCTTCGGTGGGCGCTTCTTCTGATACATCCCGGTTCAGTTCATGCTGATCAACGTCATGCTGGTCCACGTCGTTTTGCGCCTCTTCCTCTGCCTGGCGCCGTCGCACCTGCTTGAAAACCTTTCCAAAACTGCTCGCAATTGTTGATGACTTGAGCCCTATCCTCGAGTACTCGCCGCCGTAGATATCGCCCACCAGCATGTCGACTTTGGTGTTGTCACCTCTGCCAGCCATTTCCAGCATATCATCATACGACTTTGCGTCTGTGAGAAGAGACAGCAAGCCCCACAGAGTGCCACCTCCCAGCGATGATCCGCCAATTCTAACAAAGTTGTTGGGGCCGATAACCTTGATCATGCTCACACCGGAGCCAATATTCACCAGAAGATATGGATAGATGTTTGGTCTCGCCTCCGCAAAAGACATCGGGTCCTGCTCGCTGTAACAAAACACTTCTTCCGGGATCTCCGTGATAAAAAAGTCAAGACCGGCTATTAAACACTCCATCTCGTCTTCGCGCTGGACCTGCACGTTCAGTTTATCCCGCATCAGGTCGTAAAATTTGTAGGAGCCTCCGCCGGTAGCCATGATGTTTAGGTTTTTTCTCTTTTTTTCACCATTCTCGTCGTCGGCGCCGGTCTGGTTTACTAAACCACGCATAAACTCGAGGTACTCCTCGATCTTGTCGGTTTCAAACATGGTGAAGTTGAGTCTACCGCCGGTTCCCGTGGAGTTCTTGGAAAAGTAGACAATCTTTGCCAGAGATCCGCCAATCTATGAGATGTTAGTAACAAATTAAAGAATCCAAAAAGGCAGCTGGGTTTCAACTCACATCGACAGCTATGTGAGAAACTTCAGAGTTGTGGTGTGGTAATGCGATATCCCTCGTGCCTGGAGGGGTCCGGCGGCCGTCAACTTGATCTTCATCTACAATAAAAGCGCCCTCGACGTTGATCTGAATAGCATTAGGTCGCGGGAAGTTGAGGTCAAATTGAGCAATGCCTGGAACACTGCTGGTGCCGTCAATTAAGTTGGAGGGGTGTGAGTTGGGCATGCTGATGCTGCTAATAGGAGTCGTGAGGAGTGGAGAGAAAAATGTTGAATAAAAGAGATGAAATAGGCAAAGAGACTTTCAACTCTTTTTGGATTTTCAGCGCGTCTTAATAATCGTCAACCACGCAAACTTCGTTTGATCAGGTCTGGGGAAGTATCGTCAACTGATTTAAAGAGGCTAAGAGCCGGCAGCATTGGAAGGCTGACCAGCAACTGTTATTTTGTTCTCGGTCCAAGGGGATATGGCCAACGAGCCCTTGAGTGAAGTCAGAAGCATGAAATCACAGCGACGGTCAACTCAGCCTGCAATTTAGCAACACATCATGGGGTTAACAGGCACAGACCCTAGCTACTGGGACCAGGTTCTCCGCAATATAAGGTCCTGATCGCGATTCGGAAAGAAACAAGGGAGAATGTCAAGTTTAAAAAAAAAAAAAAAAAAGATACGTAAAGACAAGATTTGGCGTTTCCACGGTTTCGTCAATTTTTGCTTCTCTGGCACAATAGGCTGCCAGCGACGGGCACAACAGAAACCTCCAAAAAAATCGTCGCGAGACCCTCTCTTTTTCTTCAACTTCACCCATTACACATCAGCAGATTTGCCAGACTTGCCTCGAAAATCCCCCCATCAGCAAAACCATGACTGTCCCCGACACCTTCTACTCTAAATTATCTGAGGTATATGATGCAGCAGTCGCCTCTGGCGATCTCATTTACTCGGAATCAACCGCTAAAGATTTGACTGTCAACGACATCAGCTACCATCTGGCCATCGCCCCTTCTCTTGCAGCCAAACCCACACCTGCCAACGTTGAAAAGTCCAAGGAGATTGAGCCTGAGCCCGAAACTTTTGAAGAGTCATTTGACCCTTTTGATCCGCCCCATCCTGCGCTGCTCGTTCTTGACAAATTTAACAATGACTACGCTGTGGTGCTAAACAAGTTTTCCGTCGTGCCCCGCCATTTTCTGCTCGTGACCCGTGAGTTTGTGCCACAGGCATCGCCCTTGCGTCCAGAGGATCTGGAGGCCTCGCTTCAGTTGATCAAGGCTGCCAACAAGCAATCCGGCAAGCGTCACGTTGGTTTTTTCAATAGCGGCGTCAACTCTGGTGCTTCTGTTGAGCACAGGCACATTCAATTCTTGACCCTACCTGAGGGGTTTAAGCCTTTTCCTGACGATATCATTAAAGGCAAGTATGGCAGAGACTACGAGGCCGGCCAGCGTCCGCTTTCCAACGACACGCTTCCGTTTGCTCATTTTATCGTCCCTCTGCATGAGGTTGAAAAGGGCGAAGATTTAGTATTTAGATACTCCACTTTGTTGTCTCGAACTTTGACTTCTTTACGTCTTCACAAAGCTATTATCTCGTACAATTTCTTGTTCACAGAGGAATGGTTCCTGGCTGTTCCCCGCCGTGCTGCTGATAGTAAGGACGGCATTAGTGTGAATGCTGTCGGTGCGATCGGTTTGCTACTGGCCAAGGGTGATGAGGAGCTTAAAATCATTGAAGAGCGCGGTCCAGAGTCTATCCTAGAAGAGGTTGGTCTCCCCGCTCGCGATGAAGAAGAGGTAGAATACGATTACTAGCATTGCTACCTATGATGCAAAGTGTGAAAATGAGCTATACACTAAAATTCTATATACAGATTTATTCATAAGACATATATGGATACCCAGGGTTATTGTTAATCAATACATGAAGGTATAGTGTGTGGTTTGCTTACTCTTGGCTTTTTTATTTTATTTTAAAATGACGAGTAGTTGATCATAAAGTCCTGCTCTAACGCATCAAGTCCATCAATAAATACTGTAAGCAGCTTTTCCAGTTCGGAAATGGTGCTCTGCTTACTATTTTCGTTTAGTAGGGAGCTACTGTTTAGAGGTGGTAAAGTCGGGAAGTTTTTTGGCGGGGCATTTGTTGGCGCGTGTAGGTTTGGTGGGGTTCGGGGCTGTACCGCCTTCTGGTCAAGCAAGAACGCTGAGCTGGGCTGTTTCATAATCACGGTGCTCGCAGGATCTAAAGCGGTGGCCAGTGGCAAGGCAGACGACGAACGGACTGGCGGCTGCGCAAGGGGAGACGATACAGAGCGTGGCTTACGGTGAAAGTTGAGGGATAGTAGATCTTGGTCAGACGCACTTGTCGTGAGCCCGGCGCCGCTGGCAATGTGAGGCGGGTCACCCGCGAGAGCCGTCAAGCGTGTCTTGCTGTGAGGGCGGACGTTAAATGAAGACGGCTTGGATCCCGCGGTGATATTAGAACAAAGATTATTCTGTGAGAAAACTTGTTTGATTGGAGTGTGAGGGGTCACAGGCGGCGGGGAGTCCATGGGCGAATCTATGGGCTTGCGCTGTTTAGACGACTGAACTTCAAACGTCAACGCATCCGAAGACATGGGCGTGTTGGGTGATGCAAGTACAGGTGGAGAATAAAACTTATCAAATGACGGGATATCTATGGACATTGGAGAAGCAAAGGCACGCTGATTCAGTAGCGGCGGCGTACCCGGGGACGAGGCTGATGATGAAGATAAGTTCATGAATGGGCTATTAATGCCGCTATCTAAAGCGTTTGACGACATAGTATTGTTGTAGCTCGGGTTGAAGCTAGGCATCGGGGTCGGTAGCAGCATATCGCTGCTAGCAATTAGATTTACATTGTTCGGAATTGGTGAGATGATAGATGGTGCAAACTCTTGGGCCTTCGGTGGTTCCTCTGGTTCAAATAATTCCGTCAAAGGATGCATTTCAGCTGTTGAGGATTCTGGGGTTCCCCGCGACATAGAGTAGTTTGCCTTGAATGTGTGCTGATTTGTGCCGCTATACAATGTTGAAATTGCGCCGGGGTCTAGGCTGTTTACTTTGAGGGTTCCGGGCTGGCTTGGCGCCGGGAAGTTCACATTCGAGGAGGGAAGTTCTGGCATGAAGGGTGGGAAATACGAGTTTGGAACTGTAGCGGGCTTGTTAACGGTAGGGTTTCCGTTCTCATCATTGTCATCGTTAAAATCCCAAAACTCACTGTCGGTGTCGGCATCGTCCTCGTCGTCATCAATTACTGCGGCACCCGGTGATGGCTCAAGAATACTATTGCAGCGAGACTTATTGTCAACCTTCCACTTCTGGTAACGCAAAATTAGATCTTTGATGATCTGTGTCGGCACGTTTTTCGTGTTTTTGATAAACTTGGTTTTATAAAGCTCTTCGGCCGTCGCCCTCTCCTCGGGTTGC
Source organism: Geotrichum europaeum (assembly GCA_030567025.1). NCBI lineage: Eukaryota > Fungi > Ascomycota > Dipodascomycetes > Dipodascales > Dipodascaceae > Geotrichum > Geotrichum europaeum. The sequence continues at coordinate 16,998 of JAKUCA010000159.1, forward strand.
TCATCGAGACATTTGGCAACAAACTCTTTCAATGCAGGAGAATATTGGGTGCCCTCAAGACGCGCGGGCTTCTGGCGAGGAATGAGGTGCATGGCGCGTGTGGCTTCCTGTTCAGCGTAGGGTGGATGGCCTGTCGTGATTTCGTAGAGCGTCACACCCAGCGACCATATGTCGGCTTTTTGGTTGTAGCCTGTACCTTCCTGTATCACCTCCGGAGCCATCCAATATGGTGTGCCAATCATGGATGTACGACGGAGCTGTGCGGTCGAGAGTTGTGCTGCGACGCCAAAGTCGCATAGCTGCACCCGCCCTTCATTTGTAACGAGAACGTTGGCAGCCTTAATGTCCCGATGGATGATTCCTTCTTTGTGTATGTAGATGAGCGCAATAAGGATCTCGCGGATGATGACGGCAGAGTACTTCTCTTCAATAGTACCAGCCTTCAACAATGTGCTGATGCTGCCGCCAGAACAGTAGTCCATGATGATCCAAAGCTTGCTTCCTTGGAGGAAGGAGGTGTGATATCGCGTCACATTTTGGACATCAGCCTGTGAGAGCTGTGAGAGAAGCATGATCTCCCGCTGAACATCATGAACGTCGTCTTGAAAAGTATCGAGGTTAAGAATCTTTATTGCCACCACTCTCTTAGTCCTGCGGTTGATTCTGGAGTGAACAGTTAGTCAGTCGTGTCATGTTTACGATTTATACCTAGTTTTCCATGCTTACCCTTTGTAGACTACGCCAAATGTTCCTCGACCGATAATCTCATCGCGTCTGTAAAGAGATGAACTCTGCTGCTGTTGCATAAATATAAAAAATTGGGTTGATTCGAGAACTAACGCTCTGACGGGTCAGACAAAAATGCTAGAAGATGCGTGCTCGGTAGTGATAGATTTTAGAGGAATCAAAAAGAAATAGAATGAGTGGCATAGACATTTAGCAGAAGAAAAAGGATTTTCAATTTTTCGGATTAGATGTATACATAGAAAGAAAAAAAAAGTTTTGTTTCTTGTTCTTTGTATCAACTACGAAAATGTCAAATTCCGGTTGTACGCGTGCAAGCAAGAAAAAGCCTGGACTTGGGTCAAGAATATTAGAGAATGGGAAATATAGCGAAATCGAGAAGAATATTATTGCCGAAAGAAAATGCCTGAAGGCGGTGGTCAGGCCAGTTATGTCTGGAACTTGGTGCATCTACCCTGGTGATAAACGCTGGGAAACGAAGACAGCTAACTGATAACCTATAAAGCTAAGGCCTAGCCGCAAGAAGTTGGGTAGTTAGGTATTTCAGGATTGCGACCTTTCAGTAGGCGACGAGGGAAATCAAGCCCATCAAAAACTTGTGATATAATAGTGCACGGTGCTGTACCTCCGTGTTTTGCGTACTTGAGTCTACAACCTGCCAAATAGCATTAGCGGGTTCAATATATATATATATATATATATATATACATTTTTTTTTTAGTACATTAAAATAGTTAAAGGATTATTGCGGCAGCAACTAGAGCTTGACGCGCCATTGGTTACAGGACAAAATATTGAGCACAATCCGGTAAGAGTAGCGAAATCTGAATATATGAAGGCCGGTAGTTTCAGCAGAATAATTTAAATAGAAAAAAGCGGCAAATCTATGATTTTTGTGTACCAAATAATTGGCATACTTGCAACTTCTCAAGTCCCAATAAATTTAAACGACGAGTCTGTACTTTTTTTCACTCTGTATAAAAGGATTTATCAAATCAGGGAGAAATCACCAACTTTTGGATATCTAATTTTTTTTCCTGTGTCTCCTACACTACGAGAATATCCATGAATTATATAATATTTCAATGCAATTATAGACCTAAACAATAAATATTTGCATTGTTGATTGTTAAGTTAAATTGAAAAAAAGGGGAAATATGTAATAAGCTTGGAATAGTTGACTTAAAACTAAAACCTTGAAGAAAAATAAATTAGGTGGAAATTTTGTTTTGATAAATATCTGTTTATTGCTTTATTGTCCTAAGACGTAAAAGTTACACAATAAAAAAAATAATAATAACTAAAAAGAAGTCATTTAGTTCTAAAGAGCTTATGTCAATGTGACTGACAAAGTGGCGTATTCAATGCATCTTCAACTATTGATATTCGATGGCCCGAAATCCCCTATGTACAATCTCACATGCTAAAGAAAATCTGACATACAAAAAAGTTAGAGATATTGACATTCAGCAAAATTTCAATAAGCTACTCTAATCAAACAAATAGGTAGCAAAAAAAAGTGAGAAAATATTAAATGGATTAATAGTTAACAGTTAAAAGATTATTAAATTACTCACATTATTTATGAAGTAAAAGCGTTTTCTTGATTCATTCATTTCAGTGAAATTGATAAGTCAAGTTCTCAACATGCTTCTTACAAGTTTCAGCTTTTAATGGCGCCAAACTTTTCATGATAGAATATATAATGAATTCATACTTAGAGGGAAGTCTGCAATGAACGGCATCTGATATATCTATACCAGAAAATTGAAAAATATTAAAATCTTAATAGGCTGTTTAAATCAAACTAATCATTCAAAAGGAACGCTCGACTAAAACTTTCAAAAACATAACTAAGGTTTTCTAATAAAATTAGTATCAAGAACTGAAAAAGTGGATATTTTTCTTTTAAAACAGTTTGCAAATTGTCAAGCATATCTCTTCAAAAGTGCAAATATTTCTAGCTAGCCATACTTTTAGGTCCTTTCTCATAGACTTAATCTTGAAGTGGTGTTCAAGAATGATTTTATACGCAGCTGAAGCAGTTTGTTCAAGATACTAGTATCAATTATATAAAGCAAGATCATTATATTGTACATCTACTGCCTTTAAAAACAGATTTACATACATACATACATACATACATACATACATACATGCCTTTGAAAAGAAACTATGTTTTGTATTAAATAGATATCAACATTTAAGGACGTATTGTCGTGGTGCAAAGAAAAACCCCAAAAGACTAAAAAAAAAAAAAATCATATAGCAATACTTTGTCCGTTGTAGAAAGTTTTATGGTAAAAGAGAATCATAGTCAGTGTTGTAAATATCAAAAATTCTAAAATTTGAGTCCCGCATTCTGTGGATTATTCCGGCTCAAGAAATGATTTTTTTGTTTTCAAGTAATGGCATCAAATTTGTTTAAAAATGGTTGTTTTTTTCATTTCATAAAAATAAAAAGGGTAAAGGTCAAAAGCTTCTCATTGCAACTTCTTTGTTGGTGCTTAGAAAACTACAACAGGCTCTCAAGATTTTTGATGCATTAATTACTTGTATTGGCTGACTTGGTGTCTTCCAGTTTCCATTAGCATAAATTCATCTGCTGAAAAATTCATCGAATGTGAAAACTTTCTCATCTTTGTCAACGGGAAAAGTTATTGGGAAAATGATTTTCTTTGTATACACTTACTTAAATTGCTACTTTTAGTATCTTCCACGTATTGAAACAAAAAATCAATGTTGTTGCTATTGCGTTTTTTATGAAAGAACGAAAATAAAGAAAAAAAAGTCTGGAAACCATTAGCACTATCGAGAGCTGTCGCTCAATCGGCTACTTAACAGTTCCTAGTTTATGGCATAGTATCGATTTTCTTACCGCTCCACTGGCAGCTGTAATTAGGGCAGCAGTTGCGGATACTTCCGTGCCAATCACACAGTTGCATCTATACATGAATCTTCTATGCAAGGAAACAAAAAAAAAAGATCGAAGAAAAAACTAAACATGAAAACAAATTATTTTTTTAATGAACAAAAACAAACAAAATGAAATTAAATACATAAACAAGACATTAAATATGGACAAAGCCGGTTTTTTGGTTTGATGGTGAATGTAACAGATGAGGAATGAAGTTTTTTTTAATGATTTACTCCTTGAGGACCTGCTTAACAACATCCACGTCAGGAATGCTGCCGAGGATGGTCTCGCAGATGATGCCAGTGACCAGGTAAGGGTCGATGTTGGAAGCAGGACGTCTGTCTTCGAAGTAGCCCTTGCCCTCCTTAGCGACAGAGCGGGGAATACGGACAGAGCAACCTCTGTTAGCAACACCATACGTGAAGGTAGTGGCAGAGGCAGTCTCGTGGCGACCAGTCAGACGCTGATCATTGTCCTCACCGTAAACGGCAATGTGCTCCTTGTGGCGCTTAGCAAGCTTCTCAATGGCCTCCTCAATGGCCTTGATACCACCTTCCTCACGCATTGCCTGGGTGGAAACGTTGGTGTGGCAGCCGGCACCGTTCCACTCGCCCTTAAGAGGCTTGGGGTGGAAAGAAATGGTGACACCGAAGTCCTCAGCGACACGGTGAAGAAGGTAGCGCGAGAGGGTCAGCTCGTCGCCCATAGAGATACCAGGGCAGGGGCCAACCTGGTACTCCCACTGAGAGGGCATGACCTCAGCGTTAATACCAGAGATCTTAATGCCAGTGTAAAGACACGCCTTGTAGTGAGCCTCAACAATGTCACGGCAGTAGACCTTGCCGTTACCGACACCGCAGTAGTAAGGACCCTGGGGAGCGGGGAAACCGCCAACAGGCCAGCCGTAGGGGTTGCCAAGGTTGTCGAAAAGAGTGTACTCCTGCTCGATACCGAACCAGATTTCGGAATCCTTGTGAGCCTCCATGAGCTTAGCGCACTCATGTCTGTAGTTGGAACCGTTGGGGGTTCCATCGGAGTTGTAGCACTCAGCAAGAACAATGATGTTATCACCAAGTCTAAGGGGATCAGGGTAGATGGCGACGGGTCTCAGGTAGATATCGGAGTTGTCACCAGGGGCCTGGCTAGTCGAAGAACCATCGAAGTTCCACTCAGGGAGGTCTTCGGGGCTAGAGGGCTTCTCATATAAAGTTCTGCATTTCGATCTAATGTTGTTGGTACCGTCAATCCAGACGTATTCGGCCATGATAGCACCCTTCTGGGGCAGGCTCATGTATTTCTGAAGAACAGCAGCGTTGGAGCTCATTGTGTATATGTATATGTAGTTGTTGGTTGTTGTGAAAACAATAAATAGAGAAGAAGTGATGATATGAAAAAGAAAAAGAAGTTAATGATGGAGGGAGTCGCGATGATTTTATATTATTTTGAGAAATAGAATTTTTTGTCCAGGATGGCGATTTGAAAGATTTGCCTGTGTCCGAGATGTTGAGAAGACGAACAAGCAGCGAAATGAACTGAAAAATAAGTTACAAACCTAACTTGGCTGGGACTACAAAAAACGGCAGGACAAAAACATTTCTTTTTTGTGAGTCTTTAGATTTTTGAGGTCTAGACAAAATTCCAAAAACTAACCAGCCTATGCGGTGGCTTGAAAGAGGTTTGTAGTGATGGCATTAACTATGACATCTATGCAAAACAGACAATACTAGTGATTTTCTATTTTTGTGTAGAGCTGTTGGGCTCAGAGATAAGCTTTGCTAAAAGCTCCCCGCCACCAAGCCAATCAAAAATGTAAACACTGTTTTGTATGAGAATGTTCGAAAATGTAACATAATGTATGGCAAAAAGCGCACCCTTGCCCTATCAGCTATTTTTGCAATTTTTACCTATCAGTAAAGGTTGTGTTTGATTGGCCAATGAAAAATTTGAGTTTTTAAAAAAACAGCATTTGACCTAAAACCAGGTCTGTCTGTGGTCATTATGGTTACGTTTACGAAGATTGTGGTTAACATTAGGTTAATGTCATCCGAACCAATCATTAGAGGCCACAAGATAACACTTAAGAGAAAAAGTCACCTTTTTTTTGCTATTTGCCTGGTTCAGCAACGGGCAAGTGCGGGTACTGTACCGCCGTCTTTTCGAGGAGTTTACCAGTTTGTAGAGCAAAAACTGCCGGGTCGGGTCTTTTCCGGGGTATTTTGTGGTGGATGCCACCACCAATAGAGCTGCCAATGTCCCTGGACAGAGACAATCGTCCCCAAGCTACTGTTGATCGCGACAACCTCAAAAAACGCTCACAAGTCAATCAGTCATAATCTTAGGTCCATTCACCGCTGTTCGTTTGAGATAAGAGCTTCTTTGTTCACTTAGATTGTTTATTGCCCTTTTTCACACCTCCTCGGTCTCCTTCTTGTTACCAGTAGCAGCCTAAGCGAGCAAATCAGCGTTGAGACATGTTTTACATTTTCCAACATCCAAGTCTTGTTGGTTGCAAAAGTTTCATTTTATTACTGCTGGTGAAGTAAGCAGCAGTAGTGAATCGCGATGTTTATGCATCAATTAGACTGTGTTCCCAATGTTGAGATTCATCCTTTTCTGCCTATTTTTCCTTCTAGTCAGGATTTCCATCAATCACGGCCGCTGGTGTTTGATAACGCAGATAACCACAATCTAAAAATGTTCTGGGCTATATTATTTTGGAAGCACCGTGTTACAAGCCTTCTACTGCCATAGCACACCGCGTTCCAAAAGGCATATGCTGCTGTATGTGTTCCAAGTGTTTAGAGCGGCTATTCCTTAGTTGACATTTGATGGCTTTCGCCGCGTAGTTAGAGCGCATTTTCCTCGGCTTTTTCATTAACCAGTCAAAGACTTTATGCACCTAAAGAATCTTGTCAAAATAGGCAGACTACTGCCGTGTGTATTTTACAATCCTGGCT
>JAKUCA010000160.1:0-23595 GCA_030567025.1 Geotrichum europaeum
AAACCAGAAAGAGACAGGGTCTTAAGGAGACTGTTCCCGGTTACGAGGAGTACTATGACAAGCTTTAAATGGTGTTTTAATTATTTATGGTATAGTATTGTTTTATAGTAGAGCTAAAATTGAATTATTAAGAAAATAATCCGTCGTCAATACTCGTAGAAACGTGGTTAGTTTGGAAATTTTTAATCGTCTTTTTTTTTTTTTATTATTTGTAACCTGGCATAGTTGCGACTGATCTGTAAATCCATCCTTGTTATTTAACCTTCTTTTCAAATCAGCATTTACCTTCTTTTTATTACTGCCATTACAAACGTCCACCCACCAACATTCATTATCTCATTGCACCAAATTCACATATTCAATTATACATATTTATAAACATACATTCACAATGGCGTCTAAATACTTTTTTGCTCGCACGATTCCCGGACTTTTTGCGCGCCCGGTGGCTCTGGGATCAGGGCTGGGGCTGCTGGGTGCCACGGCGCTCGTGGGCCGCACTTACTCGCGGGTGCTCAACGAGGCAGCAGCCGGGCGGCTGGCGCCGGCGCCGGACTCGCGCGTGCCCTTCCCGCACCAGCATGAGACGGCACCGCTGCTACGTCCAGCGCCGCGCTTTAACTACCGCTACCTCACGCTTGGCAGTATGACCGGCGCCGCGGCGGGGTTTATTGTTGGCAAATTCTCAAAGCTCCTGGTGGCGCTGGTGGTTGTGGGGGCGCTTACGCTGCAGTACCTCTCGTCCCGCGGTATCTACGTACCCGGGATTGGGTATGCTAAGCAATCGGCGGTTGACTGGGGCCGCCGCCAAAGTGTCCGCGAAGTCATTTTTCTTGAGGATGCTGGGTTCAAGGCGTCGTTTCTGGCAGCTTTTAGCGTAGCTGCCCTCTATGCCTGATCTCATCTATTTATATTAGCAGCATTGCTTATATCCACTGGGCAAATTCCATCATTGCTAGCTTGCTATTGGAGATTCTGCTCAACGTTCTATATAAATGTAATTGAAATTGCCTATTTACCTGTTTATACCATCACACGTAGTTGTGATCCATAAGTGTTTCCTTAAACACTTTTTTTTTAATTCGTAAATCCTTTTAAACTGCTTTGAAGTATACGGGATCGCGCTGAATATGCCGAGTGCCGCCCAAAATCTCAAACACACTAGTCCATTGATACTCTCCCGTAACGAGAAAAACCATACCCGTGTCAATAGTCATGGACTCACCAGGTTGTAGCCGGACAATTGGCTTCTGAAGTGAGCCATTAACCAGGATTTTAGATTCTATAATGCTGCTGTCTAGATTCAAGTTGGTGTTGTAACGATCCGTAGGAATAATCCGAAGCACACCCGATAGTACTTGCGCTGTGTCGTTTGTCACCACCGTCGAAAGCTTCCAGTAGTCTTTTTCGGTTGTTGCTGTGAATAGTGTCGTTTTCTTAATCTTGTCGGCGTTGTCATTACCATTCGAAATAGATTTTTTTTCGTTTTCATTGCCACTATCACAGACAGCGTGCATCTTGACTCGAACTGATTCTACCCGCAACACGTTAATCATTTTCTGGCTGAGCCGAATGCCTCGAAGCTCAAGGATTCCCGATCTTGAGACTCCGTTGGTAACCATCCAAGTTCCGCCAAGCATACGAAGCAGCGCATCTCGGTACCAAAAGTTCTCGCGCACGATGCGCTGTTGCTCCGGCGACGAGGTCGAGTCGACAATAAACTGGCGCTTACTTAAATTAGGAATAGGTCTCTCAAGCTCCTCAGCACTAAATTTGACTCGTTTGACGGGAACAAGTAAACGAGTTGTGCGCCCAGCATTAATGAGAGTAGTAATGCTGAACCGCGTCAAATCTTTTTCTATAGAGCTCACAGCGCCGTTAGTGAGATTTTCGTTACCATTTTCAGCTGGATCGTTGGAACTCTCGGGGGAGCACCATAGTGTAGTCTCAATCGGCTGAGTCCATGAATTTCTAAGATCAATAACCAATAGGCAGTACTCTGACAACACACCCCTTTTCTTTAACTGATCCAAATACTGCGCAAGCTCATGATTCTCAATACTGTCAGTAAATTTTTGATTGTGTTGTAGTGGAATCATATCACACCCGCCCAGTTCGATACTTGAGTTGACTGTCACATTGATAGGGATCGAAAGAGTCCGTGACCAGTGCGATTTGCCCAACTTTTCAATGTTTGGCTGATGCGAATACTCAATTTTAATGACACCGTCAGTCATTCCACGTTTACCCAAGACTCGGACCTCAAATGTTTTGGCCTTATGGGGTTCAATGATCTCGCGCTCGTCACCTTCTGTCTTCCTCCACTTTAATGCTTTCCTATTGAACAAGAAATACTCAACTTCATAGATCTCATTTAGTGGAAGGTCCTTATTAGTTAATGCGACCTGCAGGGGCTGCGTGGTTGAGTCCAAAAACTTGAGGGCTACAAAGTTGACGGGTACGTCTGAGATGTTGACGACAGTTAAAGTAAAAACTTGTTTCTCACCTTCCAACAACAAAATCCAGTTTTGGTTTAGAGATAGTGACTTGAGAACTATTACTGGCTGTGCTTCTATCACAGTGGCCTCTATGGTGCGCTTGGTACTGGCTTCCAGCCGTTCCTCCAAGCCCTTTCCGACGCCTGACTCAACGCCCACTTGCTTTATTTTGCTTTCCTGGAGAAACTCGGTTTTAGCAATCAGGTCAAAATCCTGCGGGTGGCATCCCTCTACATGGATCCTGCATCCAGTAATCTTTAGTTCACCCACATCTAAAGGTACTGCAGGTAGACTTAAGTCGTACAAAGACTGTGGAGGGATGTAGAAGTTGGTTGCCATAGCTTTGACTTTGATATCATTTTCTGTTAGTAGCGAAAATTCGTAAATGTGAAGTTCAAATGCAAACGGATTTTGTAACTTAATTGTGAACTCCGTTCGTTCTTTCTGGACCATGATAGTGGGTTCTTTGGAAACCGTAGTTGGCTCAAGTGATGCCCGTTTGGTGATATAGGGATTGTGAAGAAAAACGTCTGTTCCTGTTGAGTTGATGTTTACTTTCTTGTTAAATTGGGGGAGAATCGACGAGTTGGTGGGGACTATTTTAATGTCTCGTAAAATATTGGGGTCCCAATAAGATGCCAGAATATGTCCTTGCCCAAGATTGCGGGCAGATTCTGTTGCTTTAACAATTGTCGTAAATAAACGAAGTTGATCTTCATTTGAAATAATGTCTGCAGAAGTAGAGAGAAGCAAGCCCGCGTAGTGAACAATGCCGACAAAATCAAGAAGAGATTCACAAAGTGATAAGCATACCTTCAAGAAGGAAACGCGAAGAGTGCTCCATCCGTAGCCAACAGAGGTGATGTCACCAGCACCATATACATTGCAGAGTGAGTCTAGCATATCCACAATATTATTTTTGGTCTCACTGGTATTCAAGAACGAGGAGAAGTGTTTATCTACCGTCGCACTTTGAGCATGAACTGCATTGCTAGCAGCATATGACGCTCGCGTTTTCACAACCTTTGGCGCCAAGTGCACAAGAAGTTCTCTTAGTATAAACGTTCTTTTTCTCACCAGTCCAATGTTCGAGTAGATGGCCGCGATACCGCAGAGAATATTTGACTGAGCCTGTACATTTATGTTGGTCAGGTCAGTTCCGTAGACTTTATTACACCAACTTGCTATCGCAGTTACTGACGGGCTTTCTCGAGTAATGTTTTTGTCCACGGCATGACCTCTCACAATGGCATTAAGAGAGGCAGGATTCCATCCACCCGCCAGTCGCGTAATGGCTAATAAATTTGCTAATCTCAAAATTGTCTCGCAGTACACAATCTGGGGTACGCTTTCCTCTGGACTGCTTTGCGACTTTGCAAAGTAAACTAAAAGATTACCCGTCAGCTCTGGGAGAAACTCAAACATCGGTGGCGGGACGGAAGAAACCGTATAAGATGAATGCGAAGATGTTGGCGAGAGTGTGTCACTAGCAGTATCAGACACATAGGTAGTAGTAAAACTAGAAGACAGCGCAATAGCAGGAATAGCAACCGGAGTCTCTAGAAACGAAAGCAGTACCAGGCATATGCCGATGCCCTCCAGGGCAGAACCGTGCCACAAGTAATCGTGTGCAGATTTTAGCAAAGTCGCAGCTTCGGTGAAGTCTCTTAACGCATCTTGCCATCGTCCGGCTATCAAATACATTCCAGCCAAAAATTTAAGCATACGTCCCCGCTGTTTGATCTTAGTTTTGTCGTTAAGTGCAAGGGATATTGAACCAGTTTTTGTAGTGCTGGGGCGAGTAGACGAAAAACTGCTTCCGGTTGGAGACGAGAGTCCACTTCCACCGCTGCCGGTACTTGAATGCATAGGCTTGAATGATACACTGACCCGATTTGATGGGCGTACAGGTTGTTCAAACTCCTTAACGACTGGTGATTTGAACGACCCCATCTGGCGGGCAATCATGAAGATCGCTAGCTCGGCAAGAAAATCTGTCGTAATGTCACACATGGTGGTGCCCAAGCTAGTGATTGGAGAAATTTTCGATGAAAGAATTGGAATAATGTCATCGGTACGCACAAGCGCGTCCTCCGCAGGGACTCCAAATACCAAAATCTTATGGATCAAGGGGCCCGGATATGTTTTGCGCAGTTTTTTCAGTTTCTCCTGTAGTTGTTCCGGACCGACCTGATAGCTGAACGTCGTCAATGCAAACACCTAGAGGAGAAAAAAATCAGAATTAGAGAGGAATGACTCTTGAGATTGGAATTATCATGTACTTACGCAGTATGTTTGACGCCAGGGCTCGAGATCATGAAGCGAACTGAACTCCCTATCGTACGACAAGCTGAAATCGTAAACCACCTTACCATTTGGGAAGCCCTGTGGACTGAATGTGGCTGCAATCAAACTGAATGTTAATAAATTATTATCCCAATTTATTCAATAAAGTTCAGGTCCCGCAAAACACTCACCTCGCTCAGATCGTCTATCAGGAGTAACGTCGACCAGACAGACCTCTTTGACGGTGACAAGTCGCTCAGCATAATTCAAAAATGTGCTTCGCTTGAGGTTCCCTAATGGGCACAAAAACGATTGTACTCGTGAAGGAGCCACATAGGAGTATGGATCAAGGGGCATTTGTCCAGGAGTTCGTTTAAAGAGTGTGTGATTAGCAATTCAGGTGAGCTGGCTGAAAGAAGGAACAATATTTTAAAGGAATTAAGGTAACTAAGCTGCCTATGTAAATGCCAGACGTCGCTTCTGTATGTGAAAGATATGATAGCGTTATAATGTAATTGTTTTACTAATCATTAGATAATTAATTATTAATACTATTTTAATAATATATATTTTGCCTCTGGAACTTGAAACGATTCTTTCTTTACTCATCATCGACCACAATGACAACAATAAACCCACTGAACCCAGACACATCTGATCTCAAGTTTACATTCGATCCATTTCTGAAAAGCGAATACAGATTTGGTCTTGATCCTAGTATGTCTATTAGCAGCTACATTAAGTCTTCAATTCCACTAACAAGAGCTTTTCCAGACCGTCCGATATGCCGGTACTATGACAAGGGCTACTGCCCGAGGGGCAAAGCATGTCCTGACAAACACATCTACCCTACCTACTCTAACAAGTAAGTAATTGTCCTTGTTAATGGGGTTATTTTATGATTTTTTGCTAACATTTTTTATCATTAGAATCGTGTGTAAGCATTGGCTCAGAGGCCTGTGTAAGAAGGGCGAGGCATGTGAGTTTTTGCACGAGTATAACCTACGAAAAATGCCCGAGTGTCAGTTCTTTTCCAAGAATGGTTTTTGTACGCAATCACCCGACTGTCTATATCTTCATATCGATCCACTCACAAAGATCTCGCCATGTCCTAACTACGAACGCGGCTTTTGCAAGTTAGGACCTGAATGCAATAAGCGGCACGTACGAAAAGTGATGTGCCCACGGTACTTGACGGGCTTTTGTCCTCTGGGTCCGGATTGCGATATGTCACATCCTAAATTTGTTGGAATCACAGATAAAATGAGAATTACTCTTGACCCAGCGCTGCGAGCGGCGTTAGCGGAAAGAGAAAAGAGGTCGGATCAAAAGGATTTAGACTTGGAAGCTTCGGCAATTAATAAAGAAGATGGGGGAGAAGGTACCGAAGATGCTATAGATGCGCCAGATGCCTTAGGTGCCGATAACAACGATACATCTTCTGAAACCGAGAAAGAAGCATCAGGTAGTATTGGTCCTGAGTTAGTAACTACGGTAGATTTGGATGAGGCTGTCGTTCCCGAAGAAGCTATTGTCTTTAATATCCAGGCCGAAGAATAACTCCTGAAGGCAATCGTGCAGTATTTATAACAAGAAAATGTAAATATATAAAAGAACCATAATAGCATTTTTATTTATTGACTTTTAAATTTCCTCCTTTCTGCTTTTAAGCCCGTCTTTCAACCCTGATCAGCCGGGCTCTGCGCCGTTCTTCGTTTGTAAGCACCCACTGAATGCCCTCTTCATCCTCAGCATCATCCAAGCCAATAATCATAATAATTTGAGCCACGCGAATAAACTTCTCGCGGAGCTTGTAGCGGCCATTACTGACCTTACCAATTATTCTGGAGATCTCCCGGTCAAGTTGAATGGCGCCGAGCTCATTGACCTTACCTTCAAGCGACCAAACCCGAGTTTCTAGTGTTTTCGAGAGCAGCACAGCGGCATGAGATATGAACCTTGTGTATGCTTTGGGTGCCATGACCTTTGTGAAGCCGGCCATAAGTGTATCCCATTCAATGTTAAACTGTTCGCTGGGCTGGAGCGTACCGTTGAACTCTGCAGTCTCTTGTGATTTAGGTGAAACCATAAAGTCAACATCTTTAAAAATTGAGTGCGTTAGGTTGCGAATTCTGGTGGACACAACCTGTTTGAATGCAACTTGTAAGCTATCATTCATGAGCTCGTCGCATCGAGCCTGAAAACTGCGGAAAAGAGAATCTAGTAGTTCCTTTGCTTTTGTAGCGTCGTCGTCAAATGGAAGACTGCTGTCATGGTTGATGCCTTTGATGATGCGTTCAGAGTATTCAGAGGCAACCTGTAGGTTGTTGATATAGATCATGAAGGAGCGCAGTTTAATTTCGTCAGAGCCGCTCAGACCAGCAAGACCGTGGCCACCAGCGCCTCTCTTGGCATTGACACCAATCAATGGAGGAGTGGAAAGTCTGGAGACAATGCCACTGCTGCTAGTAGAGTTCGAATTCGAAACATTTGACACTGCTCTTGGTGCTTCGTCGCGTAGCTTACGCTGCATAGCACCAACAAAATCTGACTCCAAAATACGCCTTATCGCGTTCAAAATATTCTTGATCAAGACTAAATCGCCAGTATCCAAAGATTGTTGCAGGATGATATTCATAATGTACATGACATCCTCGACTACTGAAGTTACTAGAGGAGATTCTGCGGTGTATACTGCGGAATGATCAGGTAGTTCTTCCAGTTGTAGTGCTTTCTCAACAGACCGCCTAAATACAAAAGTAGACATGGTCTCAAAAGCAGGGCCCAGTTTTGTCGTCACCTTCTTGGCAAAGTTGCTGTTCTTAAGAAGTTCTGGCATGTAAAGAACTGACCCAGACTCATTTGTGTTCTTCTCATTTGAGTAGTCATACCATTTGTAACCAATGAACTTTCTGTACAAAGACCACCGGTTAAGCATAACAGAAGCTTCACGAGCAAGTTCACCAACCAGCTTCAAGTCTACTATCTCGTCCTCAGACATCCTTCCTGTAACCTGGTCCAAAGCTGGGCTTCCGACTCTGCCAGGGCCGCCTCCTGATGCTCTGTTTAAAGCAAAGCTGCTAACAAGATGAGGAAATCCATATGCCTGGATCTCTGAGAGCAGCCTGGCCACCGATCTCTCATCCCAGTATGTATCAATAATCAAGCCGCCCTGACTGTCAGCTTCATCTTGCACACGGTCAAGAACATTTGCCATGCGACCCTTACCGTAGTGTCGCTCAACGATAGGCGCGTGCTGGTTCACAATCGCAGCAATGTTTTCGAAAAGTCGGGTCATAGCTAGCCCGTAGAATAGCGACATATTTTTTGCGCCCTCATGGCGACTTTGAATGCGGGTTCGACTTTGCGCCGTAATGATTCCACAAATGAACTTGGCATACACTTGCAGGCCTTCCTTTTCCTCGCCAATAAGTGGAAACAGTTTAAAGTAACGGGTAAGCGTTTCCATATCCTTTTCCTGAGCAGCTTTATTAAACTCGCGCAAGAAGATGGTACCAAGACTCTTTGAAGCTTCTTTTAATGTGTCTTCTGGGTAATCAGGAAACTCAGCAGTCGGAACCATAGCTTTGGCAAACTTGCCCGTAATAAGGGCAGGCGGTAGTCCGCGCGCTTTGCTGATGTACCATGCTGCACGATCCCAGTCACGAGTATCAATGGCAGCTTGCGCACCCTGAACAGACGACTTGAGTTCAATTACATTATTCACATAATCGAGGGCTTCGCGTACCCGCGACTGCTCGAGGTCAATGCGCCGGACCCTTGACGAGAGTCCTGACGCGACAAAGCTTGCTGCCGAAAGTGTCGAGGTTAACTCATGTGACTGGCTAAGAGCTGAGCCGAGCTGAGCTCGCAATAAATTCAAACGGCGTAGACCCTGTGATTGGGCAAGCTGGTTAGCTGAGACGTGTTTGTCGAGAGTGTTGGCCAGGGCCTCACGTTGGGCCCGCACCTCGGCTATAGCTGAATGAAGATCCTCTAGTGAGTCGGCATGATCAAGAGACTTTTTAAGCTTTAGTACTGATTCTGTAGGAGCCTTTGATGTAGTTTGAAACGCAAACTCGAAATGGCTAGGACTAATATCAGGCATTGTTGTGGTCCGGTCGCTAGGGATGCGCTTTGATTCAGCAATTTGGCTAAATGCCAGCATACAAATCTAAGTTTAATCAATTATCCTTAGATATGCTATCGTGTTATGTAATGGTTTTAACATTGTTATGTCATTTAAAAATATAACTTGTGTAATAAAACTTGCGTTTAAAATTTGAAAATAAGTTTATATTCGCTTCTTTTGATTTATTCTATAGTTATGACAAGAGCTTCGTGCAAGCTAAAGTAGGATTATATACCACTTGTTTATATGAATGTAATAATAAAAATTTTTGAAAAAAATATTGTTTTATTGTTTTTTATACCACTTTAATTTTTGTTGTAAGAAAGCTCGTTGTGGATTTTTCTGGTCTTCTGGCTCAACCTTATAAACTTGTGAATAGTTTGATGAAGCACGTTAAAGCTTCACCAATACACCGATAGAATAACATCCTGTTATAAAGGCTTCTATCTCACATTATAGGGTAAAAAATCTTAAAAGTCAATAAAGCAGGACCTTGGCTAAAATTTGCAACGGAATTTCGAGAATTCAAAATTTTCATATCGTGGTTTAAGAATTAATCTGGTCTGTTTGATCGTGAATCAATATTAAGACGAAGTATCTGAATGCCATAATTGTACATCGGAAATGCTCTGAGCATATTGATCATTGGCCAGTGATATATTTATTTATATCAGAAAAGTATCTCAATGTAGAAATAGAACTAGCAGTTATATTAAATTAAAATATCTTGAAAAAAATTAAGCTAAAAAAAGAAATAAACAATAATACTTTGATATCCCTCTGCCGAAACCTGTAAACCTACAAGTACCAGGATCTATCAAGTGCAGCCAATGCTAGTACCACAAGGGTTTGTTCAGTCACAAGTCTGTCTTGTCAAAACTTTGCAAAAAAAAAAAAAAAAAAAAAAATCTAACGTCAATGGTGGTGTTTAAAACCCAAGTCAATACCCCAACGTTTAACCCACAAACAAAAAAATAATTAATTAATTAAATAAACAAATAAATAAATAAAATAAAGATTTCTTCTATCTACAACCAAGTACCGCCGGCATGACATAGTAGTGGGCACAGAAAGTAATAATAAAAAAGATGTGTTCTGTCGATGTATGCTCACCTCCAGCTTTGGCTTCATCAATTTTTAAGGTATAAATACTAGTTAAGTAAAAACCATAACCCGAAACCAAGTCTGGCTAGTGGAGACCAAATGAATAGAAAAAAAAAACTATAAAATGACGGATCATAATGAGATAATGGTAATAATAATGATAAAATAATAATAATGAGAACAAAAACTATTGCAAGAGATAAAGGTCCCGTCTATAACCAATTCAGCTTTTGGCAAGACTGACCGTGCGGGATGGGCTGGTGGGAGAAATTGGGCTCACATGAGAACCTTCCGCCATACTGCCAGACGTTGGCGTTACGGGTGCGCAGGTTCTACTGCTACTAGTATCCTCCATCGCCAGTGGGCTTGATTTCTGAATAGTTTTTCTACGTGGCCGCGGCGGCGTGACCTCATTCTGCTGTAATCCCAAATCAACGGAGCCACGCAAAGTGCGCGCCGCGCGCAGTGCCCGACTGTCCGCTCGCTTGTGCATGCCTTTGCTTGCTGGTGACCCTGTCGCCAGAGTTGCTGAAGGGCTGCCTGTGCTATCGCTATCCGTTGCAGTGGTTGTCGCTGCTGCCTTCTTCTTGGCCTTGAGGCGCTTGCAACGTTCGTGTTCTCGGTTCCAGTATTCTTGGCGATAAATCTCCCAGCCCTCGATAGTGTCAGGGTTGAACGCGCGTGGAGACAATACAAGCTTCACAACGCGGCCGGGGCGGCTTGCATATGCTGGCGCCCAAACAAGGTCAACCAGCGCTTCCAGCCAAGTCGGGGGTATCTTGACAAGTTTGGCATTAAACACATGTAGGCCCTTATTAGTATTGTGGATGAACCGCCGCGAATGTACAAGCGTCGTTGAGTACGAGCCCGAAATATAGAATAGTACAATTGTGACCAGCAATATCATCAGACCGAGACGGTTAAAAAAATGCACACCGCGGTAGATGGATGGGTCAAGAAAGACGTAATACGAGAGTACAACGGTGCCCGCGATCAGGCAAAGAAAGAAGATCGAGTAAATTCGTCGTGTAAAACGCAGCTGTACATACTCTATACGCAGTGACTCCTCCATGATGAGCAGATTGCGGTAGACATTTGCCGGGTGATAAGGGGCAGGCTCGACGAGTGACAGACGGGTGGTGAAGCTGCTAGCCGAGCTGCTGCGCGAATGCGTGCTGGACGCCGTGCTCGAGCGCCGACGCCGGCGGGGCGGGGTCGACTCGGCGTCAAGTGTGGCAACTGCTGGCTGCTGTGGCGGCGATGTCTGCGGTTTGCTGTCTATAGAGGCCATGAAGTCGGTAGTTGTGTACGTGTCGAGGGGGGGTTCGATGATCAGTTACAGATGCTATGCGTCGTGATTGGAAGCAAAACTGGTTTTGCCATGATCTGAGTTAAAGGAGAGAAGGGAGAAGGAGAGGAAAGAAAAAAAAAAAATTTTGAGAAAAAAAGACAAAAATATGTTGGTGCCAACAAACATGCGCACCAACAATACCAGTATCACCGTGCCGGCTGCCCACCCCGGGACGCCCCGGCGCAGTACAGTACCCGTTCTGGGTAGAGAGACTATATTACACACAATGCTAGACAATGAGAAGATAAAAAATAATTTATAGGGATACACAATTACATCAGATACTAATATTTCTAGTTGTCCAACTCCATCGCGTCACCGCCGGCGCCGACCAAAGGAATATCAATCACTTCCACCAGCGACCGTATGCTCGTGTCCAGGACACCAGTAGTGCCGCGCGCAAACTTGTAAGACTTCTCCTTCTGCGAGCGGACATTGGGGGTCTTGTAGTTTCTCAGTAGCACAGAGGGCTTGCCAGTCTCCATGACGCACAGATCCACGTTCGAACCGGAACCCAGATCATTCCAGATACCAGACTCAATTGCATCAGACACAAGCTGAATGGCGTCTTCCTTTGTGATGTCCTTGTGCCAGCGAGCCTCGAGCACGGCCATTGCCGCCATAGAACCGGAGCCCAGCGACAGATAAAAGCCAACGTCGGTCGAGCCGTGCGCGTGAATCGAAAACAACTTGGGTCCCGTGGGATCAACACCGGCCACAATCAGGTAAGCACCAATGTGACCCTGGTACTGGAACAGGTGTTGCTTGAGCATAGTCAGGGCCGTAACCACCCGTGGCTGGCGGCCAGTCTCGAGCGAGTGCAGCTCAATGTTAGATGAGATCAATTGCGTAACCATCTCGGTGTCAGCGGCTGTACCGGCACCTGCACACCAAATGTTGGGTGAAATCTGGTGCAACTTCTCACAGTTCTTGTCTGCGACAATATCACCGCTGGTAGCTCTGGTATCAGCGGCAATAACGACGCCGCCCTCAAAGCGGCAACCAACAATCGTGGTACCGGTAGATGTGGCTGTGGGAACGGGCACGCCCTTGGCGGCAAGAAATTGGTTTCTCTGGAAGTTATCGAAGGAAAGACCGGGCATGGTGTGTTGAATTGGCGGGGTTGATGATGGTTGTGGAGGATGATGAAGGATGGCAATGGGTTGGTTGTGGAAGAGGAAACGAATTTTTTGGTGGCGGAAGTTGCCAGGTAAATTAGTCATCATTATTGGGTGTCTTAGGTAAAACGCAGTCGGGATTGACACAGAGAGTACGATCACAAGTCAAAACGACTCAACAAGTAAATATATACAGATTAGTTTAAAAATGTAGCCCTTAGATACAGTAAATTAAGTATAGAAAAAAAATTAACGGGCTCTAAAAAATTCCTTAACGGGTTGATGAAATCAAAATGTAAGCCATCACCGACGTGAACCGTTCCACCGTCAGTTTCAAAGCGATCTTGTAAAACTCCAGTGCCATTTCCTGGCCAATGTCCGGATTCATTCTCAAGTTTTCCCATGCGTGGCGATCAAGCTTCCAAACAGTAGTGTTCACTTCTGCTGTTACTGTTGCTGTGCGAGTTGTCTCGGAAAAGAATGGAAGCTCGCCGCAAGTGGTGCCCGCAAGTACCGTCTCGTAGATTTGGCCCTGCTCGAGTTCGTAGTCTGCTCTTAAAATTCCGGACTCAACAATGTAAAAGCCAGATGATTCACTTTCAGACGAGTAGAGCACCGTACCAGCTTTAATTTCCTCCTTGACAAAGTAGTCGCTAGCGTGGAACCAAAATGTTTCGCACTTATTACTCAACCCTTGAAATGTCTGAATCAGTAATGGTAGCGGCTGCTTGAAATGCTGCCACTTAGAGGTGTTGACCTGGGGATCTTCAAGTACCGTCTTATCCACAATTTGCTGCAAGAACGCTACACGGGGTGATCCTACGGGATGATCACCGTTGGTGACAAACGCACCATGGGGAATGTCTAATTCAGCGCTACTGCTTTTGGAAGGAGACTGCTGGATCATTTGCCGGCGTTGCTGGCGTTGTTGCTTTTGCTGGTCTAGGTAGATGGATCTGAGAAAATCTCTTTTCTTGTAATAGTCTTTGAGAAACTCATTTTCAGACCACTCAAGGGCAGAGTTCAAATTAGGAAACAATCGCACTTGAAGAGGGTCGCCGTCTTCATCTTGAAATTGTTGACTTTCAATATCAGCAAAACCAGCATTGCTGGAGCCAACAGTAACGTAAGATCTTTTAAGTAATCCAACAGCATGCAATGCCTCAGTCATACCGCCGTCGTTGGTAGCACCAGCAATGAGCATAAATACATTCTTAGTGTCTAGCAACCGCTTTATGCGAGCAAAGGCCTCTGCAGCAGAAAAGTCAATCTCTGTGACGTTAGAGATATCCAACACCAAGTAACGAATCGGCTTCTGTTTAAAGTACACATCGTCAAGAAGATCACGCACAGACTTCTCAATGCGAACAATTGTTCCAAAAAAAATGCTGCCACTAAGTTTAAGCACAAAGATCTGGTTGCCGACTTCACCCAAAAAGCGCTGCTGAGCTGCGTTTCTGCGTACAGTCGAGCGTGCCACAGCACCTGTGTAAGTGGCTTTTATAGCGCTGCGTTGAGATGCCTGAATAACAAAAGAAACACACGCTAGAACAATACCGACAATGATACCGGTGACAAATTCAACTGCACCCATGGTCACGACAATGACAACAATGGTGAAATACTCAAACTTGGATACACGTCCATAGGTATCAAGCAAGGCCTCCATAAGAAGCTCAATACCAAGTAGGAAAATCAAAGCACCAACAACCATCACGGGAATAAATCCAATGACATCAGGACCAGCCAGCATCACACCAAAGGTAGCAGCAGCAAGCATGATACCAGAGAGTCTGCTGTCGGCACCACTCTTTATAAACAGCACACTATTCGTGTACACAAGATAATTTTGAATGCTACCCATGAAGCCAGACAGGGCGTTTGAAATACCATGCGCAAGAAGCTCACGATCGACATCAATGTTGTCCTCTCCAATAGAGGCGGCCAAAGCAGGAACATTGATGGGAACATGCAGAATGCCAAAAAATGTTAGTGCAAACATGGCGGGTATAGTTCTAAAAAGTGCCATGTAGTCAACAGCTCTAAAATCGTATAATTGGTAAAAGGACCACCAAGGTTCGCTTGTGGTTGGGCCCTGGAATAACCAGCCAGCATCTCTGACATCTTGAAGAGCCAAGCTGGGGACCAGTGCAACAACGACATGAAAAAGGGCGAATACAATTATGAAGTAGCTGGGAACAAGCAGTGGATGGTGGGTGTACTTTTGGGCAAATACTAGTAGTAGCGCCAATGCCAAAGGAATACTCCATTTAAACAATGTGACACCTTCAATCAAAAACTTGAAGGTTTCCCAGTTGTATTCCAAGTCTCCATTAATTCTTGAAGAGACTTCCAAGCCAGTAACCATCAAAAACCATCCGACACCACCTATACAGCCAACAAGAATATGTCTAGGGAAAAATCCTACTAGAGAACCAAGTTTGGCATAGCCCAGAGTAAAAAATACGAGACCTGTCACAATCGAACTCAAAGCGTAGGCCAGAATCGTTGTGGCGACCACTGCTTTGGGATTATCCTCTCCAACCTGTACAATGATTGTAGCTGCCATTGAGTGAAAAAAAGGAACAACTTCGATCATCTCGGATCCGACACCGCTTGGAAACGCACTCGCACCAAGAGAGTAGACCAGTTGTGAGATAACACATGACACATAAAACATAGATAGTCCTGCAGGACCAAGTCCGGCAAAAATAGGCTGGGTCAGAGGAAACAAAATCATGCCGTAAGATAAGCCATCAAGAATGTTGAGCAAAACTCCGAGAATGACGGATGGAATATAGCCTAAAGGTCGCTTAACGCACTCATCAAAAAGGTTTTCGCCGCTAATAGTACCGGCAGCCCACTGGCGTGCACGCTTTGACCATGAGACAGGTCTGAACGACGTAAAATAGTTGTTGGGCTCCTCACTAGGGTTTTTGAACGTATGATACTCGAGATGCGGCGACAAGTTAGGCTGACGGTTAAGGCGTGAGGTGTATGGGCTAAGTCCGTTTTCCGTGTTCGATAAATCCATGAACTCAGCAAATCCTGATGATGACGAAAGTGCTCTTTCCTCTCGAATAAGCGGTGATTGGTCATTGGCATTCTGCTGGTCATTGGAATCGAAGAATTGTGTCAAGTTGTTGTTAGCATTGTATAACCCGGGAGACCCATCAAAAAATCCAGTCTTTTTTTGTTTGAAATTCTCGGTGAGAGCTGATCCACCGCGGTGTGGGTATACGGGAGCATTAGCCACCGGCCATTCCTCTGTGTTGCTTGAGCCGAAGCTGCTGCCATGAAGAAATCTGCTAGGCGAAGATTCAACATGTGGACGCGAAGAGTCCGAGGTGATTATGCTGCCTCGCCGCGGTGGCATGGGAGAGACTTCATTTTGACCAAGAAGATCTTGCTCTAGAGCGAATGATGCAAGTCCAGCCGTCTGCTCACGGAGTGACGAGAAAGCGGGGTTTAGTATTGGATCCTGGCCTGGCAATGATAATGCGAAATGTTAGTAGTCAACTACGTTTTGAAAAGAGTAGATACAAGGAGGTACGCAGACATAATTTTGAGTCTGGCATGATAGGAGAAATGAAAAAAAAAAAAAAAAAAAAACTGCATACCTGAATAAATTGAACCGTGAACGTAGGAGCGGGTTGAATTTCGAACAGATTGTGTACCGAAGGATTCAGACATTCTGCGGTTGTCGAAAGAGGCGTCTACTGCGGGCTGGTTGCTATTGGTTTTACCCTTCGATGGGTGCATTGACTCTTTACCGTAGAAAGCAGACGAGAGGCTCTCTCGTCTGCGAGAAGGGCCGATTGAAGAAGACTGATCCATGATGTGGAAAAAAAAATAGAACTCTATAAATGCAAGCTGATGAGGTAAATTGTTCAAGAAACAGAACTGACCTCGGATTCCAGTTCTGATTGATGAAAAGAAGGGAAAAAGGAAAGATTAGGATTTTTTGTTTGTTGCAGAAGAAAAAATGGAAAAAAAAAAATTTCTGGAAAATCTGCAGAAACCTCAGCATGGTCATATCTAATAGCTATTAAATATACCAAACAGAAAATGGTTTCAAAACAAAGAGGCCCTTTTTGCTGAGTGACTACATTGGTTTTTGAACTAATTGCGTGTATTATACATATAAATAACAGTTGTTGGCAACATCTACTTCAGCCCAGAGGTTTTATTCTCGTCTTCACCCACCTTAGGAAGAGCATCATGTGCATATCAGTCAGTGACCTTCAGGCGCTTCACCTCTTCCTTTGGGGTCAAGTCCCCCAAATCCTCTAACTTGCGTTTCTGGGCCGCGGTCTCATCATCGTCTTCAAGAATCACAACATCTTCATCTAAACCATCATCTGCTAGCTCAATGTCCGACTCGTCATCGTCAGACTCAGGGGGTGGAGGGATGTACTTAACCTTGAACTCAGGCTTTTCCAGGCTCGCAAGTATGTCCGTGATTTCCTCGCTGGTTTGCGCAGCTTCCGGCTTCAATATCAATAATTCAAGATTTGAATGGGGTGTTTCATCTGATTCATCGTGAACAGTGATGAATGACTCGCTCTTAATACCAAGATCAGCCAAGGTGCGGTCAAGATTATCATCAAAGTCCGGGTCGTAAATGAGACCATCTGTGACAATTGCAAATTCGTCTGAAAAGGACCAGTTCTCTTGCAGAAGAGTCTCGACAATGTGTCTTAGCGTCGTCACCTCGGGGTCAACAGAAAGAGTGCTCCGGGACACACTGCAGACAGCACATTCGGGACGTGGACCATAGTTCTTCTCAGTGCTGAAAATGTGTGTGGGCTCACGAGAGAGGAAAACTGTGGGAGTTTGATCCAAAGCGTTTTTCAGAGTTCCTTGTTTAAGACCATTGAGAAGCTTGACCGACTGTAGAACAGACAGACCAGCAACTATAGCGTTGGTTGTAGCAATGGCAGGGATGATGTTACCAGCCATCTGCTTGATCTCAAACTTTGACTTGACTTCAATGGAAAATATCAGCGACCGAAGAACCGCCGCGGCAGAGACAAAATCGAGCGTGTCTTCATCGTCCTTGTCAAATGATAGAGGCATTGGGTCTGTATAGCGCTTTTGCAGTCTGTCTGTAGAGTCTAGTAACACTGCAAAAGCTTCCACCGCAGACCAGCCGTTCTGGTCATTGAGCAAAGCGGTAGCAGCAAGTGGTTTGTACTCGCCTGCTTGTTGTTTGAGCTCAGAAAAGCATAAAGGTGTAGGTGCCTTTCTCGTCTTCCACATGGTGTCCATTGAGACCAATCGCTCAATGTCGGATGTAAAACACTTGTCAAAAAACACTTTAGCAAAATCAGGACTGTTAATGTGGTCTCTGATAGCCTTAAGTTCATTGGATTCTTTTTGCAGTTTGGCGAGTTCTTCGGCATTTTCGTTGTTTTCGTTGGAAACAACAAGTTCATTCTCATGCTGCTCGTCAAACAGCTGTGAAAAAAGATAATTCTTGGCCCAAACAATGCAATGAATAGGCTGAGATGGTGTAGATCTGATGGTGCAAATAGCAAATGTCTTAGGAGTCTCCTTGGGGTTGCACTCGAAGCACTCAGAGAGGCCTCCAACAATGGGCTGAGTCTGGCCTCGGAAACCGGAGGTACCACTCTCAACAAGAGGAACATTCGCAGTGAGACACATTCTGTTGACATAGCTTCTGGCATCCTTATTATCTAGAGCGTTCAAAACAATGTCAAAAGACTTGAACCAAGATAGTGGGAAAAATGTAGTGTCTTTAATATTTGAGAAATAGGGAACGATCTTAATAGCCGGATTGAACTTGGAAGCAGTTTCAGCGGCGACAGATGACTTGGGTTGCTTGATGTGCTTATGGCGAAAAAGAAATTGACGATTGAGATTACTAAGATCAATTGTGTCAAGATCAACAATGTGGATTTCGGAAAGGCCGAGCAGGACGAGGTCCTTAAGGAGCTCACAGCCAATGCCACCCGCGCCGACCATTAAGACGCGTGTCTGCGATGTGTTAGCGGTGCGTTTAATAAAGAAAGTAAAAAAAAGCATACATTCTGAATGTTATTAAATGTCTCTTGGCCAAATGCCTGTAAGGCATAGTCTGAACGAGAAGGCATGACGAGGGGGGTGATGTACAAGGTGATGATGAATAAAAGATGAATCGGGCCAAGCTGAAATTTAGAATGAACAAAAGCGCGAGGGTAAGGGCAACATGTTTAAATTTTAGTGCTTAGGCTTTATAACATAAAGTTTATTATTTAGTACTTAAGAATTGCTTTGATAACAGTTTTCAAAGTCGGCTTTTATCGGCTTTTTCGACAAGTGACCTCCCACCGTCAAATTTGAAAATGCTCGAGCCGTCCAGCCAGTCTGAAAATACCTAGATAGGCGCGCAATAATGCGAATTCAGAAAAGGCGCTGTCCGAAGCTTCGGAGATCTGTAAAAAAAAAAAAAAGCACCGGATCTAGATAAACGATGATCCGGACAGCAGAACTTGGTAGCAGCCAAACAGCCACATGGCCAGAAACCCCCTAATCCGCGTTCGGGATTTCCACAGTTTCACCGGTGCTTTTGTCTTGATCGATCGTTGTCGTCGTGGACTTGAAGTTTTGTTGTTTTTTTTTGGACCAAATAAGAGCCAAACTACCAGAAAGCAAACCTATGAGATGTTTTAGTTATACTGCATCTGCAGTATTGGAACTCCCGTAATAAAGCACAAGTCTTGTACTGTAGTCAGTTAAACTTTTCCTTTTGTTCTTTTTTTTCATTTTTAAACAAGACAAGGTTCTCTCTTGGGTTTTTGTTATAAAAAAAAAAACATAAAAATTCATTTTTTTTCAAACTTTTTCAATTTCTTTCTTCCTTCCTTCTCCTTCATCTTTCTCTTCTTTAACGTCTTTCTTCCTTCCATTCCAATTGTTTCATTGACATTGCACCTTTCAAAATGCTTTCTTCTAGATCTCTTTTCCGCGCCGCTACTCCTTTTGTTCGCGCCCAGGTATGTTACAGATAACCACTTTAGATTCTTTTTCCATGGTTGCTTTTGTTATTATTCTATGATTTTTGAACTATTCAGTCCACCAATTCTTCCTACAGCAACTCAAATTATAGCTGGTTGCGCTCACACAATAGGTCAATTCTCACACTCGCCCTTTTTTTATTAAAATAAAATGACCTTTACCTGTTGCTGATGACTTTGGTTTGGTGATTTTGTACATGGCTGGTTCTGCTAGTTGGCTGCGTGGCTGTTGGACATTCTGGTCGCTGGTTGGTCCTTTGCGCGTTTTTTTCAGTGTGTGGGAAAATGTTTATTTGGTGTGTTACATTTTGGCTCATTGCTGTAATGGCTTTTTTTTTCATTTTTTTCATTTTCCTCTACACGCTCATTAAAACGGCTCTACGGCAGAACCTGCGAATGAAAACCACCTCACCGAACTTCGGACTTTCCATCGACCTCGTCACAATCTACTGCCGCGCTTTGCCATTGCAGCTCCTCCACCATCATTAAAAGCATATTTTCCATCTTTGGCCGGACGAACTGTATCACCCAATAGTTCATTCAGCTTTATCATAGATAACGCATAGCCATGTCTTTCTACCTCCATATCCTCTGCTAACTCTCTTTAGCGCACCTACGCTACCTCTGTTGCTTCTTTCAACGGTAAGAAGAACGCCAACGTAAGTATCCTACTTTATTTTTCCGTCGAGTTTTTCCGAAGAGGTATCTAACCCCTCTTTTTTTTTTTTTTTTTGTAGGGCAACTACACTGTCACTATGATTGAGGGTGATGGTATTGGTATTGAAATTTCAGAGGCTGTCAAGGATATCTACAAGGCTGCGAAAGTCCCCATTGAGTGGGAGCCTGTCGACGTCACTCCCATTCTTGTTGATGGTAAGACCACCATCCCCAAGGTTGCTGTCGACTCTGTCCGCAAGAACTTGGTTGCTCTTAAGGGTCCCCTTGCTACTCCCGTCGGTAAGGGTCACGTCTCCCTTAACTTGACTCTCAGAAGAACTTTCAACCTCTTTGCCAACGTCCGTCCCTGCAAGTCTATTGTTGGTTACCAGACTCCCTACGAGGGCGTCGACACTGTCCTGATCAGAGAGAACACTGAGGGTGAGTACTCTGGTATTGAGCACGTTGTTGTTCCCGGTGTTGTCCAGTCCATCAAGCTCATCACCAAGGAGGCTTCCGAGAGAGTTCTCAGATACGCCTTTGAGTACGCCCGTTCTATCAACAAGACCAAGCTTCTTGCTGTCCACAAGGCTTCTATTATGAAAGTTTCTGATGGTTTATTCCTTTCCACTGCCAAGGAGCTGGCTAAGGAGTACCCCGACCTTACTCTTGAGACCGAGCTTATTGACTCCACCTGTCTCCGTCTCGTCACTGACCCTACTCCTTACAAGGACTACGTCATGGTCATGCCCAACCTTTACGGTGATATTCTTTCTGATCTTTCCTCTGGTCTGATTGGTGGTCTTGGTCTGACCCCCTCGGGTAACATGGGTGACGAGGTTTCTATTTTTGAGGCCGTCCACGGTTCTGCCCCCGATATTGCCGGTAAGGGTCTTGCTAACCCCACCGCTCTGTTACTCTCTTCTGTCATGATGTTGAGACACATGGGCCTCAACGAGCATGCCGTTAAGATTGAGAACGCTGTTCTTTCCACCATTGCTTCCGGCAAGGAGAACAGAACCGGTGACTTGAAGGGTACTGCCTCCACCAAGCATTTCACCGAGCAGGTCATCTCCAGATTGCAATAGATGGGGTGCACGGTAACAAAAAACCAACAATAACTATAATAATTAATAGAATGGATGTTATATGAATTTTTTTTTTGTAAGAATGAATGAATAAAGTGTTAAAAAATAAATAAATAAAACACTTGTCAATGAATATACTAATGGTGAAGAAATTTTTCATCACGGATTTCTCGTATTAAGGTGCGACCGTGAACAGGAAAGAAAAAAAAAAAAAAGGAACGTGATTATTGGCCCGGTAGTCGGAGTGAGATCGGTTTAATAAAACAAAATACGGTCACGTGGCAAGACCGGTCGGACATTTTTTTTTTTTGGAAGAGGGGGGAAGTCAAATTTAGTCCAAAAGAATATGACTTGGGCTATAGGCTTTGAAAAAATTAAAAATAAAATAAAATAAAATAAAATCTAAAGGGGAGCGGGCATAACTAATTATATTGTATAATTTGGCTTTCCACGTGACAAAAAAAATCATTGAAACATGGTGGTGGAATTTAGCGACTGTATACTACGTCATGTTAAAAAAAAAAAAAGACAATAACAACAGAAACATGTTAGAGCTATATGTCTTCTTTTTATATCCTTTTGTTATTTTTATTTTGTTATGTAACTTATAGATATTAGGACAATAAAAAGATTTTCTATCTACCTATCTGCAATAGAAATAAAACGTTTGCGATCTCTTTTTTTTTTTTTTTTTTTTTTTTGATATGACTTGATAACAGCATATTCATGGGGAGAAGTTTGTAAAACCAAATCTAAGATCTGTGTTAAAAGCAGCTAGTTTTGCCATTAATAACAATAAATCTGTTTATTGTCCTAATATCTAAAAGTTACAAAATAAAATAAAATTAAATAAAATAACAAGAATATATAAAAAGAAGACATTTAATTCTGGAACACTTTCCTCCGCGAGGCTGATCAAGCAGTCGTCCCAACAGGTATTTTCGACATTCGATGGCGCCGAATTGTACACGGACTCAGCCCGTGTGTCAAGGAAAATTCTTCGAGATCACCACTGCAGTCCAATGTCTCAGTAGAAGGGCAAAGTGGAAAAAATTCCGACAAGCTGTGGTGTTAAGCTAACCATCAGTAGTTTTGCCATTGCAATAAGTGTCGTTTTGGAACAACAACAAGAAAAAAAGGGCGTTCTTTGTATCTATCCTTTTGTTAAGCTTGGTATTCTTTTTTATATAACTTATAGACTTTGAGCAGCTCAAGATTTTCGCTGCTGTGGTGTGTGGAATGCATCATGGAAATGACGAGCTCTTTTTTTAGTTCCAGTTTGTGGTCAACTAGACTCCTGTCCTTGTAGCGAATAAGTAGGTAGGTTCATCTGAGCTTTATGAACAATCTTGGGGTTGCTTTTTTTTTTTTTGTTGCCGGACAATAGCAGCGCACAGGTTTTTGTTTGCCTAACACAATGTCAAAAAAAAGTTAAGGCTGGTGGTGGTGGAACATGGCCACGCCCGTGACCTGCAAAAAAAAGTGGGTTTAAGATGGCGCATGGATTATTGCTCTGAATACAATAAGAAACGTTGATATCACGGCGAACTTGGATTACTGGAAGTAAGACATGTGTAGATCTATTAACTCAACTTCTAGTATTTATGGACTGTTTAGTTATTAGAGCCGCTCTCCTTTCTCAATTCAAGCTGCTGCCAATGAGCTGACATGTACTTGCGACTATACGGCTACTATAGCTTTTTTTTTTTTTTTTTTTTTTTTTTTTTTGAAAAATAACCTTTCAGGTCTTGTAAGGTTTTTGTTTTGCTGCCTTTGCCCGGGTTTAGGGATTTGGGTTTGGGAGGCGCATTAATTATGGTCGAGCTGCTATCGGGTATAACTAATACTTGCAGGAAATGGAGGTATATCATAATACTTGAATATGACATGGTTCTGCTGCTTCTATTGTTTCTACTGCGGCTACTGCCGTTGTCTGACAGCTTCAACGCCTAAACAAAGGCCATACGGCTGTGCGTCGTTGTTTGCCCCACGGTGCACAAAGCACATTAGGAGGTATGAAAAACAAAAAAACAACAACACAAAGGGGCCCATGGACACCAACACTGACAGGTCATGCAAAGTAGCGCTACTCAGAAGATAATAATTTCCCTTTTTCTATAAGCCTGGAGATATGCGGCTGGACTGTGGTCAGTTCTGCAATTGGTTGGGCTTAGGATCTGGGCCTATCTTCAGGTCTATTTTTACAAATGTTGTCGTTGTTGTTGTCAACTTGTCTTTGTTTTTTGGTTATCTAATTGAATGTCAACCACTACTTATCAACCAATTTTCATTTTATTATTATTATTATTATTATTATTATTATTATTATTATTATTATTATT
>JAKUCA010000161.1:0-23557 GCA_030567025.1 Geotrichum europaeum
ATATAATTTATATAAATTTAATATGTCTGCTTGTTTTTGCTAATGCCAGTGCCGTCTATGAATCTTGAAATCTGGTTGAAAAGGAGCAACGGCACAAGGGTATCATTCTCTTGGGGGTGGTAAATATAAACTATACTTTGTCTGGGAATTACTATACACTTACTTTGATCTGGGTCAATGATAATATGATAAGTGTCTATGCAAGTAAACAACTACCTCTATTTGTTATTTTTTTTTACAAAAACAGCCGCCCGGAGCACGCCTTCCGTCACCCCAAGCCCTGCATTCTGAGCATTGAGGTTTTCTTCTCAGTAGCCGCTATCCCCCAGGTTTTTTTTTTTTTTTTTTTTTTTAGTCATAGGTTGATAAGCCAACACTATAAAAATGATAACTGCTGCGTTTTGTGTCCACAAAGGAGTGTCTCAAAAAAGGAGTTTTGTACCAGCCATGTTTGAAACTTGTGGAACAACAAAATTCTGGACCAAACATTCGAAGTTGTTGGTGTTTGCGGCTGCAAATGAGCGGCAAATTTGTCCTCTAGAATTAGTTCCTATTTGGGCGGCGGTGACCTCCTCCCTTTTTTTTTTATATATTTTTTGGGAACCTGGGGGATAACCCTTGATTTCAGCCATGACCTTGCTGTGAAAAAAAAGGAAACAAGGTAGACAAGTGGGCGGCAGAATGGGGGGAGCGGAGTAGCACCAGAATAGGCAGATCTTGATATTACCGCGAGAAAAAGTGTCAAGCTCACACAACATGACCTTGTTTTTCAAAAAGTTCCAAAACAACAAAAAACATCAACATTACCAAGACGTAATGATAAAAATGTATTTTGTTCAACAAAGATCTTAGGTTTTCGTTATCGCCTAGAAACTGACAAGAACTAAAAGTGGGTTGATCCTACTAGTGTGTAATTTTTCTATTCAGCCGACCAGACAGTCGGTTGTTGACTTTTAAGCAATTGATGGTTGCAGGCTCTCTCATACGAATTGCTTCTGTCATCAGGTCTAATCTACACTCGCTACTTTTCCATTACTATAGCTGGGCTTAAAATAAAGACCTGAACAGACACTTTTGATAAGCTTTTGCTCTTGAGTTGTCACCAAACGGTTGCCATTAACATGCATCAATACGACCTTTTGTTACAAATTTCAAGAAGCATTATATTAGTGCCATTGCCGTACGACCAAACCCAGCCTGCAGCAGCTGCGAAAGCATGCATTGTCATGAATTTATTAATGAACGTCATGGTAAAGCCCCTTCTCGCAGCGAGAGATTAGGCCACACATATTAAGAGTGTTGTTGTTTGCGCGGCAAGTAGAATGGAGATAAAATACCAAATGGGGGTTTTGATTCCCCAGCTCCTCGTAATTATCAATGTCAACTCCAGGGCCTTCACAGTACGATTATGACCGTACATTCGTGGGTAACATTTGCAATGCTACATTGGTATACACTCTTGCTAGAGGTATTGCCGTGAAAAAAAAAAAAAGAGGAGAGTTTGTTGCTGCCCGCACACAAGCCCCAGCAAACTGAACCCCCTCCTTTCAAGTTCTAACTGGGTTAACTTCCTAATTACACACAAACACATCATGTATACAACCCAGTCGGCCTATTTGGCGAGGTTATAGGGAGCCACAATATGCTAATTCATCACCTTGTGGATGCTTTATTGAAACAAGTTTTGAAGGTTTTTGTTCAAGGCTATGCTTCTTATCTTCGGAATAGCTATTGCACAGTAGAATTATTGATAGCCACTCATACAAATACAAAGTTATTGCTAAGGTTTTTGGAAATCCCCCCTTTTTTAAAGTTTGTGGTGGTTCCGAAATCCGGCTTGGTTATCAAAACTGGTTAGGCGTTAATGGTGTTGCTGGAAGCCTGTCAACGGTTAACAAGAGCAAGTTAAGATCTACCACCTGTTAAAGCTCTTTGGGCATAAAGCAGCTGATATTTGATGATTTTTTTTCTTCTTCCCTATCTTTGACCGTTCTTGACAGTAAGTGGCTCTTTGTTGCTATTATTTTCATTGCCTTTATCCTGAGAGTCAGAAATAGTAGCTGGAGACTGCCAGTTATGGTCTTATTAACTACTTGCATGGGTTAGCGCCTTGGGAAGAAAAAATGATTTTTTATTTTTATTTATTATATTTATTTTTTATTTATTATATTTATTATATTTATTATAGTTATCATATTTATCATATTTATTTTTTATTTTTTACTCTTTTCGGGTATCCCTCTTTTCTCTATAGTAGCAAGCCCTACTGTTCTTTTTTTTTTTTGCTATCAAAATCTGTTTATACTTTGCCAATGGAAGTCCCCAGGCCGACTAAAGAGGCTTAATGGGCCTTTTAAGCTTTGAAAAAAAAAATTTTTTTTCCTTCTGTCTTACTGCTTAATTATAGACTAGTGCACGTAAACTATAATCTATATTTGTTGGCAAAACACCAGTAGTTCCGGAGCGGGGACCTTGTGACTTCTGCAAGGACCAGCACGCTTAGATTCAGAAAATGGACAGAAAGTAGAAAAACTGAAAAATTCAAAGGCAAAAAAAAAAAAAAAAAAGACATTCTTACAAGGGACTATCAACACAGAAAATAGTATCAAATAGTACTATCAACTAGGGTTGATTATAGATGTTGATAATGCTGACGATTACGACTTGAATAGACCAATAATACATACGTAGGCCATGAAATCATATCAGTATTGCTTCTTGGCCAGTCTTTGCTGTATAATCTTCGGGTTTGTACCTGTTGACACGAGCAACGGTTTTCTTTTCTTTTTTTTTACAGACCAGACTTTTCTGGCTTAATTTTGCACCTTTTTTTGTGTTTTTTTTTACACTTTCTTTTTCAGCTTATTTTCTACTTTTTTTTTAGTATCGATAAGTTGATCTCTTGGCATTTTGCTTATCTCGAAAAGGGAAACTTTCGTTTTAACCGCCGTCCATCTCTAGGCAGTTAGTCTGGTCAATATTTGGCATTTTGTATTGGCGAAAGATTCTATAGATGCTCATTGCAAATGTCAGATAGAGCAAGACTAATGAAAGTCTTGTCGCCACTCTCGTCGCGAATATTAACAAAAACTGTTGTATGGTGGGTCTTTCAAACATGCCATTTCTTTCTATAGCACTTTTGATACCAGGCGCACATCCCAAATATCTTTTTTTTTTTTTTTTTTTTTTTTTCCAACTCCTCAAACAAACTTCCAATGATCTTATCTTCAATCTGATGTTGCATAGTTGAGTCTCAAATATATAAATTTCGTCCATTCCTTGCTTCTTTTATTCTTTTTTTTTTTTTTTTCCTTCGTCATCACTCATCTCTCTATACTTGTGTAAAAACATATTCACAATGTCTAAAATTGACCCTGTAGTCATTGACGAAATCTCCACTCCCGAAAAGCCTGATGTAGATCATGCGCAGTATGATCCCAACTCAGGTGTCAAGCGTGCCCTCAAAAACCGTCATTTATCCATGATGGCTCTGGCTGGTATTATTGGTCCTGGTCTCATGGTTGGTACCGGTGGTGCCCTTGCCAAGGGTGGCCCGGCTGCACTTATTATCGGCTTTGGTATTATTGGTCTCATTGCCTTTTCCATCACCCAGTCAATCGGTGAAATTACTACGCTTTACCCCACCGGCGGTGCCTTTATTAAGCAAGGTGAGCGCTTTGTCGACAAGGCCTTTGCATTTGCCATGGGCTGGAATTATTTTGTCATCTGGGTGACAGTTCTTGCCAACGAATACAATGTTCTTGCTTCTGTTTTGTCTTACTGGTCTGATGTTGTTCCCCTTTGGGGCTGGTTCCTGATCTTATGGTTTGCCTTTGGCTCTTTCCAAATGCTTGGTGTCGAATCCTTTGGTGAGGCTGAGTTCTGGCTCGCACTAATCAAGATTATTGGTCTATTCGCTTACTTTTTCTTTGCCATCATCTACTCTGCCGGTGGTGTCAAAGGCCAGCCCGCTTTTGGATTCCGCTACTGGCACAACCCTGGCGCATTCGCCGATGGTTTCCGCGGTGTTGCTAGTGTCTTTGTCTACTGCTCCACGTACTATGCTGGTGTTGAGTCTGTTGCAATTGCTGCAACTGAGACCAAAAACCCCGCAAAAGCCGTGCCCACCGCCGTGCGCCAGGTCTTTTTCCGTATCATTGTCATTTTCATGGGCTGTGCACTTTTCTTTGGTCTCTGTGTGCCTTACAACGACCCTGGTCTTCTTGGAACTGGCTCTCGTGTCCTGCGCTCTCCTGTCACCATTGCCATTCAGCGGGCCGGCTGGGAAGGCGGTGCTCATCTTGTGAACGCATTTATTGTCACCATCTGTCTTTCTGCCTGTAACTCTGCCATCTATATTGGATCTCGTTCAATTCTCTTCATGGCTCAGGATGGTACCGCACCTCGCTGGCTTGGATGGACCAACTCTCGCGGTGTTCCCGTATACTCTGTCATTTTCACCAATGCTTTTGGTGCCATCTGCTTGCTTAACCTTTCCGATGGTGCTGCAAAGGCTTACGGCTACATCATTTCCCTCTCTGGTGTTTCGACCTTCATTGTCTGGGGCGCCATCTCCTTTATTCACATTCGCTTCCGCATGGCCTGGCACGCACAGGGCTACACTGGCAAGGATCTTCCCTTTGAGTCAATGTTCTACCCTTACAACATGTGGTTTGGTTTCATCAGCAACGTCTTCCTTGCTTTTGTCCAGGCTTGGGGCAGTTTGTCACCCTTTAGCGCTGCTGACTTTGTTGTCGGTTACATTCTCCTGCCGCTCTTTTTCATCCTCTTTTTTGGTTACAAGTATATTTTCAAGACCAAGTGGCTTAGAATTGACGAAATTGACTTGCTCTCCGGCAGAAGAGCTGATCTGGATTCCAGCGGCAGCGATGAACTCACCGGCGTCGTCTCCATCGACGGCCAGGCCGTCCCAAATGATACTGAAAAGTCAGGTCCTTGGTACAAAAAGTTTACCAAGAACATGTAGAATCGGATCTTGTTTTTGTTTATTTCATTGAAATTGTTTTCTATTGTTGTTTTTTTATTAATTATGTTCTACGGTACAAATTTTTTTAATTATATATCCTTTGATGCTGAACTTGTGTATCCATGGCCCTGAACTGTCGGGCTCTAATATTGTAAAAATTCGTAAATCGTAAAAATATATTATAAAAAGCATTCATAAATAAAAAGTGAATATACACAGTATCATCATCTACCTGAACATGCGGCCGTCACCCTCGCCGCCCTGGCGCCGCCACTGTGCCGCTGGGACAGTACCCATCTCCTTCCGATAGAGCCGCCATGCTTCACGCAAATGCTCCGGGCGAATCGGCAACAGCGGCGGTTCATTGCCATCATTATCCTTTTTGTACTTTTCAATAAACTCTCGATCCATTTGCAGTTCAACCTCCCGCGCCTTTTCCACAAGCTCACCGACAAAGACCTTGGCAAGACCAGAGAGGGCAACAGCAACATTGCCAGAAATAGATTGGTTTAAAACTGAATTGGCTAATTTCTTGATGGCGTTACGATTGAGATTGGCTCGGCGGAAAGCTTCATAGCGCGACATTTGGTCCTCGCTAAAGTGTGCAAGCAACAACCGGAGTTTTTCGCGCTCTTGTGCCTCATTCTTGGTGCTGGGGTCCTGCGCCGTCACACCACCAAATCCAATGCCGTCGTCGTCGTCCTCTTCATCCTCTCCGTCGGGCTCGCCATCGTCGTTAGTCGCTGCGGCGCGAGCGGACACGTTGGCGCTAGGTGCTGGCGTTGCTGGCGGCTCTTCGCGCGACGTGTCTGTGGGGAGCGCTAGTGAAGCGGACGTTGCTGCAGATGCATCACGCAGATGCTTTTTGTATGTTTTCTTTGTTGTTCCACCGTTGGATTCGTCCTTGCTCTTGCGTTTGGTCATCGTGGGAGGAGGGGTGCGTGTGTCCGTTTGTCTCACTGTGTGTTTTTTTTTGGTTGGGCAACTTGACGAGAAGAGAAATCGAAGGAGGAGGACAGGCGCTGCATCCCAAAGCGAAATACCCCAACCCTTAATCCCCGACAATCCGCGCCAAAAAAAAGCACCGGAAAAAACCAGCCCTGGACATGTTCAAAGAGGATGGTTAAATCGCGGGGTCGTCGTGGGTCATAGGCTGATGGTGATGGTAACAAACTGATGATAATCCGCGCCCACCAGTAATGTAAAAAAAAACAAAAAAAACATCTAAGCCATAATAATATCAGCGCTGCTGGGTGCCAAAGCTCTCCCAGCACGGCAGAGAGTGACTGCAGTGCTTTGAGTCATTTGTGCGCACGGCTTGCTGCTTCTTGTGGGTCGAAATGACGCGAGAATAAACGAATAAAAGAGGAGTCAAGAGGGTTTGCTGAATATCCCGGGTGGATGAAATCAACCATTACGACACCCAGTTGCAGTAGTATATGACAGAAACATCAACAGAAAGCTCCGATTGTTTTGTTTGCGGACACGGCCTGGTGTGGAGAAACGCGTTGTTGCTGACCGTTGGTCTTTTCGCTCGGAAGACAAAGCTCATAAAACCAAATTATCCAACCGCCAGCCTAAAAGGAAACGAAAAAAGGAAAAAAAGGCTGAAAGATCAAATCAATTTTCCTGATTATTCCAATTATCTAGGCTATTTATTTATTTTTATTTTTTTTATAAATACCGATTGCGTGCCCTGGTTTTTTGTTTCTTCTCTGAAGTTTTCTCAAACATCGCAGCACTCGCACCCAGTCTCTCTGTTTGTATCTGCTCCGTCTAGCTGCTGTTGCTGTTGTTACTATCGTCCTTCAATACTCTGGTATTCTTGTCTGGCATTCCTGACTCCCTGAAGCTTTTTATTACTTTTTTCCTACCCCCACGTTCTCTCTCTTTCCCCCACTATGGATATGCAAAGTAAGCCTAAGGTCATCGCTTCCATCGCTGACCTCGAAAAGGCCTCTATGCCATACGCCCAGAAACTTGCTCGTGACTACTGGCAGTCCGGCGCTAATGAGATGCTCACCGTCGCCGAGAACAAGTCAGCCTTCGACTTCTACAAGATCCGGAC
Organism: Geotrichum europaeum; assembly: GCA_030567025.1. Classification (NCBI taxonomy): domain Eukaryota; kingdom Fungi; phylum Ascomycota; class Dipodascomycetes; order Dipodascales; family Dipodascaceae; genus Geotrichum; species Geotrichum europaeum. The sequence goes on from JAKUCA010000161.1 coordinate 7,056, forward strand.
CAAGGTTATGACCGACGTTTCCAAGCTCAACCCCAAACCCAAAAACACGCTTTTTGGCAAGACCTACTCTGTGCCTATTGGCATTGCGCCTTCTGCCTTTCACCAGATGGCCACAGACGAGGGCGAGGTTGCGACTGCCAAGGCCGCCCTGTCCAGAGATGTTCGCCTGACACTCTCTTCCTACTCAAACAAGTCCCTCGAGGAAGTCAAGGCCGCCGGCGGTGACTCCGTTGTTTTCATGCAGCTTTATGTTTTCCAAAACAAAGCTACTACCGAGAAGCTTGTCAGACGCGCCGAGAAGGCCGGCTACAAGGCAATTGCACTCACTGTCGACACCCCCATGATTGGCAAGCGTTTTGCTGACGAGTACAACGAGTTCAAGCTCCCTGGCTATCTCAAGCTCGGTAACTTTGAGTCTACCACCTCAGGTCCCATTGACATTGGTATGACCCCTGGTTCCGCTAGCAAGAAGGCCATGGCCGCTGAAAATGAGGAGCAGGATGCCCCCGCAACCACCTCTGAGGCCAACGCGATCGACCCTAGACTCAACTGGGCCGAGACCATTCCCTGGTTGCGCTCTATTACCAAGCTTGAGATCTGGGCCAAGGGTATTGCTACCGCTGAGGACACTGAGGCTGCAATCACTGCTGGCATTGATGGCATCTGGATTTCCAACCACGGTGGCCGTCAGCTCGATTCCACTTTGGCCACCATTGACTCTCTCCCCGAGGTTGTTGAGGCCGCTAAAGGTCGTGTTCCTGTTCACATTGACGGTGGTTTCCGTAGAGGTGGTGATGTTTTTAAGGCTCTTGCTCTCGGCGCCGATTTTGTCTGGCTTGGTCGCCCTGTTCTCTACGGACTCCAGTACGATGGCCAAAAGGGCGTCGAGCTTGCGCTCGACATTATTCGCGAAGAGTTTAAGTACGTCATGGCTATGACCGGCACTATTGAGACCTCTGGTATCAACAGAAAGCAACTCGTCAGAATTGGTCCCGCTATCCAGAAGTTGTAAACGTTTGCTAGTAGCTATAACTGTTTCTTGTATCACGATTTGATGTTTGTATGTAGATTTGAATGTATTTTATGATGCCCTAACCCACTGCAAAAGTTTTGGCCTTCCCAATTTCTTCCGGGGGCCGGTCTTGCAGGTTGGTTCACGCCAACGATCCCGCCAGCATGAGCAAACAGATATCCGCAAAGGCGCTCCCCGCCGACCTCATGTTGCTTCTGCAAGCGCGGCGCCACTTTGACCGGGTCCCGGCTGGCGTTTCCTACAACGTGACTGAAACGCGGGCCCAGCTGTGCAACCTGCACATCCCCAACTACGTCAGCGAGGGCACCCGTCCCGCGGCACTGCGGCTCTACCGAGCCCTGCACCGGGCCGCGGCGCGCCAGATGGACCCCCTCACGCGCTACTTTTTGCGCACGCATATCTGGGAGCGGACCGAAGCGTACCGCCACATCACGGAACCGGAGAAGATTGCGATTCTGCTGCGAGACGGCCAGAAACATCTCAAGACGCTCCAGACGGCGGTCACACGCACTGCCGGTTCCAGGGCTGCTGGCGAGGTGCTTGAGTATGTGCTCAAGCGCTATCGTGTTGAGGAAGGTCCACTGAGCCGGCTTTTTCAATTGCCGCGATTGGAACCCACTCTGGCCATCGCCGTGCGGAACCTACAGATCCCGTCTGGTATTACGACCTACGATGCCTATGCCAGGGCGGCCAAGGCAGAATCCGGCTTTTACTTTGAGTTCACGAATTTTCTCAAGCGCACACAGACAGCGGGGCTCGACATGAACACGAGCGGTACAAAGATTGTGTTTGAGCCCTTTGTTGATGGCACCGTGCGCGGCACCCCCCTTTCCCCCTCACGTCAGAAAAACAAGGTCAAGAAGCACATTGGTCGCATTATTGAGAGCTGTAAAAAGCCCATCGACGAGTCTGTGCTTGTGTATCTGGAGCATATGGTCCGCAATACTTCTTCATTACATACAGTCAAGCTAGGCCAGAAAAGCGCAAACGAGGTGCTCCCGGCCAAAGTATATGTTCCAGCGACCAAGAACAAGCGGTTTTATATTCGTCGGCTCAAGGACTTTCTTGAACAATCATACGTGCTAGTCCGAGATAACCAGACCGGCAGGCTTAGAGCCGTGTTTCCCTCTGTTGGCCGGATGAGCTCGGTTTTGCTGGCCGAATCATAGTATTCATTATCCTTAGTCCCCGTTGACCTTGCATCCATTTTTTTAAATCTTGTAAATATATTATTTATCGTATACATACAGCCATTACTAGGCGTTCTAATCATTAAACGTTGAACATCTCACTAGGAAAGGATTCCTTGGTTTATTCCTCATCGCCATCTTCTTCTGCCTCGGCGTCAAATAAAATAAACCGTCTAAGATCTTTCTCAATTACGCACCCGACGCCCCGACGGTTATTGATTGTAAAATGTGCCGGAACAAACCCGTCGTCATCAAACACCCGGGAACGGCATATCTCGATATCGACACTGCTAACGCTTTCAGCAAGCTGTTCAAGAGTGCTGCCAGGTCGATAGGGAACATTTTCAAAGACGGACAGGGAGTGGTGAAATGTAAGTAGTGCTTTCTTGTTTGGCCCAGCAACCAAAATAGCGTGCTCTTTGTCAGACACAAATTGAGCTTTTTCAATATGTGTAAACTCGCTCTCGGCAGACCCGAGCTTGAAGTTGGCAATCTCAAAGTGCTCAATGCTTTCGGTGCCGTTGAAACTGAATTGTGCTACCGTAACCATCAGTGAATTCTGTTTGTACATGGCGATGCAACATTTTGTACCCTCCTTCTCTGATTCTATAATGTGGACATTTGCACGTACCTTATGGGCATCAGTCTCGACGAGCGTCAGGCCGTCACTGGCAAAGGTATTTTTCAACATCTTGCTCTTTATGCCCTCTAACATCTGACAACAGCTGCTGTTTAGCACATCGTAAGCAGATATAATATCTTCCGCTAACCGGTGCAGATCTACCCGATCTTGGTCGTCTGGATTGTATATGTGCTCAGTAATATACTCAACCACTTTGCTTGTTACCGTAAACTTGCCTATGCCATCTGTTGCCTGATCCTTCAAGGGGACACCAGTAATTTCCTCAAAGAGAATCTCAATCCATGTACAGAAGTACCGGAACAATCCAAATTGCCGGTTTAAACTCCATATCAGATCATTTGCCATCTTTGTGAGCGCTGCCACCTGAGTGACACAGACATCAAGCTGATCGGCGTCTATGCCCAACGCCGGACCTCGCTCTTTCCATTTACCCAATCCTCGAATTTCTGTTAAAAACAATATTAAGCGTTCACAGGCGGGAAGCATGTAGTCAAATAGCGTATGTCGGATGTGGTCGTACGAATAAAAGCACTGTTTGCGCCATTTCTTGATACCTCTTTCGCGGAGAGAGTCTTTGATCCAGTTCTCGACAGCCGGGTCAACAGAACCTGTCAACAGTGAGTCAAGAAGCAAAGACTCCGCAGTTGCCTTGTCCTCCCCCTCTTCGGACAAGTTGTTGCTTTTGAGATAGTTGTTTAATCTCTGCTCGGTTGAAGTTGCTCCTTCATTGTGCTCGCTTTCACTTATCGCCTCATTTAGAGACGCAAAGAAGTGCGAGTTAGCCGACACCATGTTTTCCATCTCTACTCGCGTATTTTTTAGACTATCCTTAATGTACTCTAGAGTTGCCATGACCCGCGCTGGTGTCACTGTCACGTCGGCCAGATATGGACCGTACTCGTTTATAAAGTTTAGAGTAATAGGTACAAGAGTGAGACTGTGGTTATTGGTTGCAAGAACAATATGGCCAGTTTGATCTTTCTTAGAATTGATAGATATCACACGTGCCGCAGGGTTGATTTGGATCGATCCGATGTTGAGAATGTTGTAAAGCGTGATGGAGACAAGGCCGGTGCTAGAGCCGCGCAAAATGATGCTGATTTCAAACTTCTCCGGTTCCTTGATCGCATTGTTGTGAATCATCTCTTCCATCACCGCCCTTTGGACAAAATAGCTAGTTCTACATATTGTTAGCAATTGCCAATAATATGCAAAAAGCAGATACTTACTCTGACGCGGGACCCTGGATCGACGGTAGTTTCGGGATGTGTTTAATGGGATCCAGTTTTAACATGATTTTAAACGGTAACAACCCTTGCACTGTAGTATTGAACTGCAGCTGGTTCCATGTTATCGCGGTCCACTCATTCTCACTCTGGGGCTGCTGGAGGTTGAAGAGCAGCTTTCCATTATCTGCGTTGTAAACTCGGCACGACCCGTCTTTCAAAAGCAGCACAAACGCTCTACCTGCAAATTCGTCAATAATCCAAAACAGAGCTCTACTAAAAAAAATTTCACATACCATCATTCTTCCAGGCCACTTTTTTTGGAAGCAATTGGAACTTCCTGGATGATAAAGACCACACAACTTGCCCGGAGACCCTGTAAACAATCAACCCTCCATCCTTGGTATCTAACGTGAACATTACCATGTCCATGACAGGGCACCATGATACCAAGCTGGGGTTCACCGTTGACACGGCAACTCCTGCGTACATGTTGCCAAACTCCTGGCTTTCCTCTGATTCGGAACCTGAACTCGACATGGTGTTTGTGCTGATGCTTGGCAAGTGGGAAGGGCTCTCAGAATGCGAACTTCCCAAACCTGAAAAGAAAAGTGAAAAGATTCATTTCTGAACTCTGAGAATTTCGACTTCTCTTCTTCCCACTCAATCATCATCAAACAATGTTTAAACGCAAATCCCAGGTACTACTCGTTTTTTTTTTTTTTTGTCAATCTCACATTCACTGATTCTAACAAATATATTAGGCGAAACCATTTTCTAATCTTAAAAGTTCTGCACGGAGACAACTTTTACAAAGCGTCTGCAAAAACTTTGGCGTTGACGAGTCCAGACTTACCCCGGAAGCTAAGCTCGCCCTGGCGCCTAAGGATCTCCGCCACGCCAGAATCATTCTTCACAGTGGCGAGAAGGCCGTTTTATACACAGATATTGATGGCAGGCCACTTTGGATCAACATCAACGAAAAGCATCTTGTTCCCACGATCTACACCCTTTGGAAGTCACCATATCTCGCCAAGTTGGTGCAAACACCCGGCCAGGTGCTAGAGGTCCTACAGGGCGGTGCGGATCTTATGATCCCAGGGTGTTTTCCTCCTTACCCGGATGTTCAGGCTGGCCAGATTGTGGCGGTGTCCTTACTGGCACGACCTACTGTACCCATTGGAGTTGGCATTGCGCTTACATCGCTCTCGAACTTGGATCGCAGCAACAAGGGAAAAGCGGTGCAAATGGTTCATGTCATTGGAGACTCACTCTGTGACAAATTCAAATCGGAACTGAAGCCGCCTTTAGAGTTTGATCTCACTATTCCTTACATTGCCGGCGAGGAAGTTGGAGGTCCGGTCGATTATGCGCCCAGCTCCGAAGCTAAAAAAGATGCAGAGATGCCTGCTTCTCAGAATGGCGAGTCTGCTGAGCCTCAGATCACCGAGGCCGTCGAAAATCTAACGATTAGTAAAGAAGATACGCCAGAGGTAAACAAAGCTGAATCTTCTCAAGAAATCGACACAGACGAATTCACAACTGATGAAGTGGATGAGGCCTTCAGAGTCGGTCTTTTGCAGGCCCTCCGCAAGGCCCTTGACGATCCAATTGAGGTTCCTATCACGGCTTCCAATTTCATTGGTAACTACATTCTTGAAAATCTACCAATCGACTCGCCTAACATCAATCTTAAGAAGTCATCGTGGAAGAAGGCATCCAAGTTTTTTAAGGCTATGGAGAAAGAGGGTCTTGTCAAAGTTAAGGACCGCGGCGATGAGGTTGTGATCCAGTCTATGAGTGGCAAGGAAGATGATAGGGTCAAGAACTTTGTTATTTTCAACACTAAGAAGAAGGCCAAGCCTTCTACTTCCGTGAAATCATCACTGGGCACTAAGCTCACGTCGATAGAGCTCTGGAAACCACATTCTAACGCGCTGAAGTTCCTAAGAGAAGCTGATTCTAACACAGTGGCCCAATACTACGACAACCTCATGTTGCGGACAATCCTGGTAGGCTACATCAACAGCAAGAAACTTACTGACAGCTCCAATAAGAAAAACATTGTCGCTGACGACCTGCTTGCATCTGCGCTCAGTATGCCCAAGGAGTCAGCATTAAACGCCCAACTGCGCATCATCAGCCGTGACAAAATCCTTGCGCGGATCCAGTCCAATTGCACACCCTTCCATGTCATTTACGACCCTGAGGACCCTGCGCTGACCGACGAGACTGCGGCTGCCCTGCTCAAGACGTTTAAACCAGCCAAGGGCGTCGTGCCCACTATTCTCATTGAAACTGAGCGTCGTGGCGGTAACAAAGTTGTTACGAAGGTGACTAACCTTGAGCCTTTCCACATCCTGCCGACTGCTTTTGCAGAGGAGCTCAGAAAGACCTGTGCGGGCTCGACCAGCGTCAACCCCGTCAAGGAGGGCTCTGATAATATGGAGGTGCTTGTGCAGGGTCCCCAAATCAAGGCTGTTCAAGATGCTCTATTTAAGCGTGGCGTCAGACAGCAGTGGGTAGAGGTCAAGGAAAAGGGTACAAAAAATGGAAAAAAGAAACGTTGATTTAACAAATTTGTATTCGTGTATACTATGAACAAAAAAGTTTTGAATATCAATAATGAATAAATCAATTGGTCCTTAAATTTAAAATTATATTTGGAAATGCACCTTTGATTAAATTAATAAATAAAATAGCTACTTAAGATAAAATTTACTATAGTTAGTCGATCTCCCTGGCAGTAGGACCGAAAGAATCACTGCTAGAAGGAGAGATTCCTGATCGCCAGGAACGCCACTAGGAAAGCCCCGTAGAGCGTTGACAGAATGGGGTTAGCAATGTCCTCAAGCTTATTTTTTCTGTCTTTGTACTCCTCAGTGGTGGCAGAGATAGCTTGATTGTGTCATGATGCATTTGCTCGAAGGCAAGTTGTGTCGTGACACATGGCAACAAACGGGACTTCAGCGGCAACAAGTCATAAGGGAGATTTTCAGATTTCACAAAGTCTTAGTTTCAGTGGGCAAGAATCAGGTTTATTTTCCCAGACTGTGCCTCCTCTTGTAAAATATGCTTGATACCTTTGAACTTTTGGAGGACTCATCAGCTAAACCTTCTAGCATGCATGAATCTTGTGTTTAAAGGAATGTTAGTTAATTAAATTCAATTTCCTGCAATAGGGCTACATTTTTAATTGTTATATTACTTTTATACTAATATAATATAAGAGCGATAACTAAAGCAGTTGCGCCAGCTTCATTACAATATTACCAAGTAATGAAGTTGACTATCTTTTGATTTTTTAATTGTATAAATTTATATTTAGAAGCGCATTTTTAATTGAAATAATGAATAAAATAGTTACTTGAGACAAAAAAATATATAGATATAATTAGTCGACCTCCTCGACAGTAGGACCAGAAGCATCACCGCTAAAAGGAGGGGCACCAGCTCCGGGGAATCCACCAGGAGCACCGCCAGGAGCGCCACCAGTGGCACCGTAGAGCGTTGACAGAATGGGGTTCGCAATTCCTTCAAGCTCCTTCTGCTTGTCGCTGTACTCCTCAGTGGTGGCAGTCTGGTTGTCGTCCAACCACGAGATGGTGTCGCTGATGGCCTTCTCAAGCTTCTCACGGTCATCGGCAGAAACCTTCTCCTTGAAATTATCCTCAGAGCTAGTGTTCTTCAGAGAGTAAGAGTAGGACTCAAGTCCATTCTTGGCAGCAATACGGCTGGCCTCTTTTTCGTCTTCTTCCTTGTACTTCTCGGCCTCAGAGACCATGCGCTCAATTTCATCCTTGGAAAGACGGCCCTTGTCGTTGGTAATGGTAATCTTGTTGGTCTTACCAGTACCCTTCTCAAGGGCAGAAACGTTTAGGATACCGTTGGCATCAATATCGAAGGTAACCTCGATCTGGGGAACACCACGGGGAGCAGGGGGGATGCCAGAAAGCTCAAACTTACCAAGAAGGTTGTTGTCCTTGGTCTTGGTACGCTCACCCTCGAAGACCTGAATAAGAACACCGGGCTGGTTGTCAGCGTAAGTGGAGAAGACCTCAGACTTCTTGGTGGGGATGACGGAATTTCTGGGAATGAGCTTGGTCATGACACCACCAGCGGTCTCAATGCCAAGTGACAGGGGAGCAACATCTAAGAGAAGAAGGTCCTGAGTCTTGGAGGAAGTATCGCCAGTGAGAATGGCAGCTTGAACAGCAGCACCGTAGGCAACAGCCTCATCAGGGTTGATGGACTTATTGGGCTCCTTGCCGTTAAAGAAGTCAGAAACCAGCTTTTGAACCTTGGGAATACGGGTGGAACCACCAACAAGAACAATCTCGTGCACAGAAGACTTGTCAATCTTAGAGTCACGCAGGACCTTCTCAACGGGGTCAATAGTAGATCTGAAAAGATCCTGGCAAAGCTCTTCGAATCTGGCACGAGTGATCGAGGTGTAAAAATCGATACCTTCATACAGGGAATCAATTTCAATAGAGGTCTGGGCAGAAGAAGAAAGTGTTCTCTTGGCACGCTCACATGCAGTTCTTAGGCGTCTAAGAGATCTTTGGTTGCCAGAAATGTCCTTCTTGTGTTTTCTCTTAAACTCGGCAATAAAATGGTCAACAAGGCGGTGATCAAAATCCTCACCACCAAGGTGAGTGTCACCAGCGGTGGCCTTGACTTCGAAAATGCCATCTTCAATAGTCAGGAGGGAAACATCGAAGGTACCTCCACCGAGATCAAAGATAAGAACATTGCGCTCGCCTTTTGCCTTTTTATCAAGACCGTAGGCAATGGCAGCAGCAGTAGGTTCATTGATGATGCGGAGCACATTGAGACCAGCAATTAAGCCAGCGTCCTTGGTAGCTTGACGTTGCGAGTCATTAAAGTATGCAGGGACAGTAATGACTGCATCAGTGACCTTGTCACCAAGGTAACCTTCCGCTGTCTCCTTCATCTTTGTCAAAATCATGGACGAAATTTCTTCTGGGGTGAAGACCTTCTCTTCACCCTTGAACTCCACCTTGATCACCGGTTTGCCGGCCTTATCAATGACAGAGAATGGGAAATGCTTAATATCGCTCTGAACTTCAGAATCAGTAAATTTGCGACCTATCAGTCTTTTAGCATCAAAAACTGTATTTTCAGGATTCATAGCAGCTTGGTTTTTAGCGGCGTCGCCGATCAGACGCTCAGAGTCGGTAAAGGCAACAAATGACGGTGTAGTTCTGTTACCTTGATCATTAGCAATGATTTCGACTCTGTCGTTGGTAAAGTGGGCCACACAAGAGTAGGTGGTACCGAGATCAATTCCGACAGCTTTAGACATTGTTATATTTGTAGATGATTAGATTAAAGTTGTGGTTAACGTGAATGTTGTGATTGTTGTAGATTGATGATTGTTGTGTGATTGATGTAAGAGATGAGGAACAAGAAGAAAAAACGTAACGACGGAAGATAAGGGAGGATTTTATAGACATCTGTCGTGAGCATTCTGATGAATTGAAATTCTGACAAGACACCGACAAATGTCGTGAAAGCTGACGATTCCAGAAGTTTCCTGGCGGTTGAAGCTCTTCGTCATCAAGGTACAACTGTGATTTCGCAAGAATCTACAACATTCGAGAAGTTTCGACTGTTTTCTTGCTGTTTCTGGAAGCTTCTGCGGCTTAGACACCCAAAAAAAAAAGCCTCAGCGATCTAACACTTGTAACCTTAAGGCAGTAAACTCAAAACTCAGCATTCATACAAGAACCTTCGAGAAGTCTCATGAATTTTCTATCTGTAAACAAAAGAAGGACCAAGCATTTGGACGAATGAAGATACTGACATTCCAAGTCAAAAATTAAGGTCTCAAACTGGAACCTGAGTGAGAAACCTGAGAGTTTGCATCTTTTTTTTTTTTGCCACTGTGTGTCTACTCTGATTTTTCATTTCTCTGGGCTGCGGAAACATTTTAGGTGTGTAATGATGTCAAAAAATTATTGATTACTAAATTATTGTGTAACTGTATACAAATTGAAGGCAAGGCATTGAGAACCTTAAACTCTACATTCACCTCGCCCTACCCTGATCTTGGAACCAAGTTCAGTCGCTAATCCATAGACTACAAACTTCAAAGCTTATCTACATTACTAGTTTGTTTTAAGTAAATCTGAATATGAACTTTAACAGTTTTATCTATTCGTGATAAAATGCGTGGTTATCTTTAACTTAAAAGGCTTATACTCATAGTAAACAAATGCACCAGCACCTTTTTAAACAAATCCTGAGTAAATCCCGACGGTAATTCCAATGAAAGCATGAATTTCTGGAGTTGAAGAATCTGATAATAAGCATGTAAATTTGGTAATAAATCAAAATAATTAATTTTTTTTTTAATCTTCACTTTGACAGCTTGTTGAAAGCCATACTTCCTTGCAAATACAAATATAAAATAATACAACGCATAAAAAAATTAGGCACTGAGCTTTTCGACTCTGGGAATCATACGTCTGCAGCCGCCCTTAATGGCGCAAGAAGCCTGGTGCTCCTTCATTAACTCCTGGTTCAACTTAGGGTCGATATCGCTCTCCTTGATATCCCAAGTCAGGAATTCGTTCGTGTAGTTGGCCTCGAACGATTCAGGGAGGACAAGCAAGCGCTTGCCGTAGTTGGTGACCTTCTTCCAGTCGCGCTCAACGTTGGCAAGAGACTCGGACAAGTAGGCAAACGATCTTTCAAAAATCTTGCGGTCAACAACGGTGTTGAGGTAGGGGAAGATGTCCAAGTACTCGGCCCAAGCCTTCTCGGGCTCAGCAATAACAAAGTCGGTGGCCTTCTTGCAGGCTCTCATGAACTTGCGGACCTTCTCAGGGTTCTCTTCAAGGAACTTTTCGTTACCAATGTACAGAATAGTACAGAAGCAGCAGCATCCGAGTTCAGCGAGCTCATCGATTCTCAACATCTGAACATCATCTCGAGAGCGACCCTGGGATGCCAACCACTCAGCAAGCTCAACCATTTGAACGTTTTCCAAGCCGATACCAGCATCAATGTCACCACGAATGATGGCCTTTGAGACATTCATGCCGCAACGAACAGCAGTGTAGTCCTCAGGAGTCATACCGTAATGGCGGGTCAATTCGTCAATCTGAATCTTGCCAAACTCACCAACATAGCCAATACGCTTGCCCTTGAGAGACTGAAAGTCGGTAGTGATACCAGAGTCCTTAAGGTAAACGACACCGGTAAATGGCTCATCAAGTAGGGAACCAATAGACTTGATGGGATAACCGCGAGCCTTTCCAGCAAGGGTGTGGATCATGGCCTTGAAACCAAGATCAATTTTGCCAGAGCCAATAATTTCCGTAACATCAGAGGGATCATTGGGCTGAAAGATAGCAACTTGCAAGCCTTCCTCCTTAAAAAAACCCTTGGAGTTGGCCAAGTAGACAGGTGCATGGTAAGGAGTGGCACGCCAGTTCAAAAGAAAGGTGATCTTTTCAGTAGTAGACCTATTAAAAAAAAATCTGTTAGTCAAAGCCTATGGTGAAAGAAATAGTGTGATCTTTTTTGTTGAAAAGTATGTCCTTGCGCTAGCATTACCTAGGTCAAGTTCAGAACGGTATAATCTCAGAACCAATCGAAATTGGAACACCCGTCATACAATTTTCTATAAAAGAAAAATTGCAAAAAAGACATTTACTACCTAGTATCTAGAAGACAAAAGTGATATACTCAACGACAATAAAAAAAAAAAGAGCTTAGGGAGTCGACGGCTAGAGGTAGCAAGCTTCCTACATTTTTCAGGTGAAACTGTAGGAAGGGAATCAAAAAAAGAACATTGTTTGAGTCAGCAAATAGTAAAAAGTAGGCGGGTTAAAGCTTCATGCTCACGTTAAATATAAGAGGTTGAAAATTGATGGTAGGATAGTAATCCGATTGATGATGTTTGAATAGGTTGAGTTATTCTAGTTCAATTACTGATGAGACACTGCAGTATTTATACTTTTCAAAATTTAAAAACTTTGCATTCTATATTAACTGAGTAGTTGGCTCATCTCTGATAGTGGTGAGGGACTATTGGATATAAGGGTGCAAACTCCCACTAGCCATGATCAGCAGCTTTCAGGATTGAGAAATTGAGTTTTAGAGCAGTGATGATACCTACTCGACGTTCCGAAAGCAACCTTTTACAAATTTAGGTAGCCAATGAGAATGATCGGTAGAACACTACAAGAGGCAGCAACATCTGATGGCCCAGTTGCTGCTCGGAAGTAACCCTTAGGGTACGCAGAAATTGTCAGAAACGAGAGAACTCAAGCCTTTTTTTTCATCTGTAGCCGGAAGACCCGGTTTTTGTTTGTATTCGATTGTCAGTTTACACGTAGGATCGGCTGAACCAAAAGAGATCGAAGTTCGATAAATATAAGTTGCGGGGGCATAGAGGGTACATGACTCCGAGAAGAATTGACTGACTCTTTCAGATTGGTTTTAAGCTTAAAAAAAAATGAGCAATTCTAAGCTTTTCTGTATATCTCAATATATGCCCTTCAATACTGCAGAGCCTGAACTCCGCCAGCTCAATCAGAACTCATTCTATTAATCAAAAATTCCGAGAAGCCTTTTCTTGGCTGGTGAATCCAAAATGCAGTGTCTCGACGAGTAATGGGATAGAATGGGCCATAACTGGTCATGATTCTTTTTAAAAAAATAGCTCATATAAATCTAAAAATGAAAAAAGTTTACGATAAACATCTTTTATTATTTCGAGCCCATTTAAATTCAACATTGTAAAACCCTTTCAGGAACGCATTTCAAGTATGGGAGTTGTTGAACTTCTCGTGCCCGTCGGAACTGAAAAATTATCCGTTAAGGGTTTGGTACCACGAGAGGTACTGTAAAGCAAGGCTAACCGCTTTTATTTCTTGCTTTCTTTATAATCCTAGCAAGATTCAGAATGGCTCCTTTTTTTCTCTCTCTCAAACCACCATCTTTATCTCTTTATCCTATATCATTAATACTACTATGTCAAATCCTAAAGTTGCTGTTGTTGGAGCTGGCGTGGTTGGTCTCTCGGCGGCATATATCTTAGCTCAAAAAGGCTACAACGTAGTAGTCATCTCTGAGCATCTGCCAAATGACTCCCACAAGGCCCCAGAATATACGTCTTTATGGGCCGGCGCTCATTTTAGACCATTCCCTTCAAACTCCGAGTCAGACGTTAGAGAAAGTAACTACACTAGGCAAACACTCAAGTTTTTTAAAAAACTTTCCAAGGAACATCCCGAGTCAACCATTCAATTTGTGAAGGGTTCTGATTGGGTTGAAGCGCCAAGCGATGGCTACAAAAACCTTGATTTCAACTACTACAAAGATATGGACAACTTTGAGGTCATCACCGGAGACAGCTCCTTACCCAAGGGTGTCAATTTTGCTGCATCTTACACGACCTGGGTTGTTAATGCTCCGCTTTATCTGCAATTTTTGTTTACGCAACTTCGTGACCACCTGGGCGTCGCATTCATTAAACGCCGGCTGGACTCGTTGAAAGAGGCAGAGCAACTGAGCGGGGCAAAATACATTATCAACGCTACTGCTTTTGGTCTACAATATGAATCTGGTTATGATCCCTTGGCATACCCTATCCGTGGTCAGATTCTGCTTCTAAAGATTCCTAGCGACAACAAATATAGGAACGAAACAGTTACACACCAAGGAGCAGACGGAAACTGGACATACGTTATCAATAGACCATTTGATGGAGGATGTGTCCTTGGTGGTACCAAACAGATTGGCGATCGGGATCCTGTTCCTAGAGAAGCTGAAGTTCAGGCCATCAAAGACCGCGCTCGGACTTTATTTCCAGAGCTTTTTGTTAAGGAAACTGAAAACGGTGAAAAGGATCTTGATATTATTAAAAGCTACGTAGGATTCAGACCTGCTAGAAAGGGTGGTTCTCTGGTAGAGATTGAGAAAATTGGTTCCAATACAATTGCACATGCATATGGTATTGGTGGTATGGGATACGAATCTTCTTATGGAATGGCTCTTCATGCTGTTGAGCTCTTGGAAGCTGCCATTACAAGCCAAAGCAAGCTTTAAATACAATCTTTTAGCAAGCTTGCTGACTCTCAAGTTGCAACCTTTCCTGTAGATTATATAATCTATTATTCATAAATCATATTAACATTCGACAGAATGGCTGTTGAGTATGAGGAAAGCCTATCATTATCACAGAGGTGAAAGTGCTGGTTACAATGTTCAGCTAACATCGGCAGTAGTAGTATGAATTCCTAAGTGCTTTTTTTTTCCTAAATCCAACCTTATAGTGCTGCGGCTGAAAAGTATCAAGTGTGCTCAAATTCAAGTCTTCAGCGTTTTGTAACTCATGTCTATAGAGCAACACCATAGTGATATCTGTGTTTCAAAAATATCAATCATAACTTTGTTTGACATTAGTTCTCAAGTGCCTTACACAAACATTTCTCTTTTTCAAGATATTTATTTTTTGGGAGTTTCTACTAAATAGCTTGAATTTCAAGTCTCAACCTGTTTAATCTATCAAGCACGCTTCGAGTTATCCCATATGAAAAACTCCTTTTATAAAAAACACTATTATATAGACAATGAAAATAACAAAAATATTGTCATATATAAAGCATATATAAACAATTCGTTCTTCAAAGTTTGGATTTGATTCTCAACCAGATCAATTCTTGCAACGCAACCATTGGCCAGGGGAGCTTTTATCGAAAGTTCACCAAATCTGGCCTGTACACGGACGCTGACAGTTACAGCCCTCTCCAAAACCCCATTAAAAAAAAAAGCAAATCATGGCACACCCAGTAACGTAGAACAGTTGAGAACTCTGTACAATGTTTTGAGATTCTATTTCAAGGAAGTGGAGACTTGAAAAGGAACCATAATTGCGTGTACGGTCAACCTGAGACGATCAATCACCTGCTGAAGAAGTGCATCGTTTGCGACTATGGAGTAGCCATCTAAGAGAATTCTCTCTGGAACTTGCCCTGAGTATCTTTCTTGACAGTAAAAAGGACATTGAAGCAGTGGGTCAGTTTCTCGACTTACTACCACATTTGCTTAATTGATGGTTAGCTTAACAGCAAAGCCTGCCAAAGTTTTATTCACTTGCTCCTTCTCTGGGATACATAAACCGCGGTGGTAATCTTGTTGAATTTTTTTTGACACACGTACTAAGCCCGCGAATTTTTATTTTACTCATTTTGTAACTTCTAAATATTGAGACAGTAAATAAGTTATATTTATTTTAACTCGCGGAAAGTTGTCATGAATAACAAACATTGTAATACCTCAAGCAAGCTGTTCTAATTGCGTCTAGACCATAGTCTATTTAAAAATTATTTTAAATAAGGTCTATCATCAAGAAAAAAAAACAATAAATATAAGTAACTATAAGCAGTTGAACATGTCCTAGGAGACGTAAATGGCACATCCTGCAGAATCCAGTAACTTTGGAAACCTTTTTCCATACTTTGAACTCCAGGTTTTCCTTTATCGCAACAAAAACTTAAGTGCAATATTAATGTTTTTAGATTTTAAAAATAGGTTATTTGCTAATAATTTGCCCGATTGTAGCAACTTTTGACGCCTGAATCTTCGCCAATTACTTATATATATATAGTTGCTTCCATGTTTCCCAGATTTCTCTCAGCACATGTATCAATTTATAAAAAATTTGATTTCACAAAGTACGGCAACTTCTAATAAGATTGAAAATATAATTTTGCTAGTTTTATAGGGAACTGGCTTTTAAAAAATGCTTTTTTTCTTTTTGGATATCTGTTTGTTACGTAGTTTATAGATGTCGAGACTGTGCGGCTGAAACAGTTTTCTGTTTTGTTGTGGGACAAATAAACGGGAAGCATAGTTTCTCTTCAACACACCGCATTTTTATTTGAACTAGACTCGGAGCAACTCAGAACAGCCTAGTCCTACAAGCCTCCGGGGAGTCTTGGAGCAAAGCTCAATTTGTAATCTCTAAAGATTAATCTCTAAAACCCAGTACCATGTTTTTCAATAGAATATTCCTGGCTGCATCAAAGTCTCTATCAGATTCTTGGTGACATCCTGGACATTTGAACTCCTTTGAGCCTCCAATCTTGCGATGAAGATATCCACATTCACTGCAAGTTTGACTAGTGTACTCTTCACCGCAAATAATAACTCGGCAGTCTGGGTACTCTCTAGCCTTGTTCATCAATCGCGTCTTGAATCTGTAGTGACTCCTAGTAAGCATTTTTCTAGCAGTCTTTGAGCTGATTTTCCTGCGACTTTTAAAAACCATCTTCTGAGTCTCAAATTTGGGTAGGAATATAGTATTGTAATTTTGGCAGGTCCACTTTGTTACTTTTTTGTGGAATTCATCAACCAGATTTCGAATGCGA